>CABFVX010003306.1:43753-89288 GCA_902151425.1 Timema shepardi
ACACCTACCTAAACTCGAATGGAATGAGCCACTTTCGCATATGAAGCTGGCCCTTAGGGCCAGTTTCATAGTCAAATTTAGTACGCCTCAAGTGCGGCGCTACACTAAATACAAGACGACACCTACCTAAACCAGAATGGAATGGGCCGTTCTCGCATAGGAAACTGGCCCATTCTATTCTGGTTTAGGTAGGTGTCGTCATGTACTTAGTGTAGCGCCGCACTTGAGGCGTACTAAATTTGACTATGAAACTGGCCCTAAGGGCCAGCTTCATATGCGAAAGTGGCTCATTCCATTCGAGTTTAGGTAGGTGTTGTCTTTTATTTAGTGCAGCGCCGAACTTGAGGCGTACTAAGTCTGACTATGAAACTGTACCATAGTCTTGTATCGTCTCGTTTACCGGTGAGAAATTGTTTTTTTTTCTTCCCAAAATCTGTTTATCACTCTTCATTCGTGTGAATACGAGACCACTTTCTCTAAAGTAAAACCTTATCATTCTTACACTATTAGTGTAAATTAACTGATATCCCGGACCGGTAATAAAATTCAAATAACGGAGTTTTGATGCATCTAAAGATATGTAGAATGGTATCTTTAATTCCGGTAGCTGTTTTATTCGAAGTTAAATATAAATAATATAAAAAATGTTCCAAATAAAATGTAAATCAAAATCTATGTTGTAGTAATACTTAGCACCGCGTTCGGGTTATACGCTTATCTATGTTGTAAATTAGATTCATTAGAGTTAATGTATAGGCTTTTGTTTACATCTGTATATTCTTCCCTCTGTCCTACATGCATGTTTACAGTTTTCACCAATTTTGACTAAATAAGAGTAAAAATTAATGGGCAGTAAAGGCCAGCAGGCTAATGTAAGTCTTACCCCAAATTTTCTTTCGTGTTTAGAACTGTACTTTTAAAATTGAGGAAAAAACTATTAGTTCATAAAAGTTGATTTTTTTAATTAAAAGCAGTAATTAAATACTGTATGGCTGTATTAATAATCAATTTATATAGTTGTGGGTCAAGTTAAACTCAAAAAGGTGTAAACATTTTGAATGAATTAAGTCTACTAATAATATTAATGGTCTATGAATTTGTATTAAAATTATTTTCTATAAATGAGCTTATGTGTTTTATTTGTACCAAATGTTCCCACTACAAACATCGTTCAATGGCGTGGTGTGTTGCCAGGATAAGCAGAGCTTGTTAAAACTGTCCCTTTGATATGTTTTCAATCACTCGGTCCCCATTTGACGGATCACACGTATCCTTTATCCTTGGGACCTTCTACACACTGATTACACACCTTACATGGTATTATATTTCCGTTTAAACCAGGCCCAGTATTGTTCTACCAAGGTATGAGAACAGTCCACAAGTAACTGTCAAACAATCTCTGCTTACCCTGGCAACACGCCACTGACAGTATTACCTAAACTGATCCAAGAAGGTGACCGAGGGTGATATAGATCACAAAGAAAGAGATTATGGTTGGTTATTTAAGTAAAAAATGTAATTTTATTGTTATGAAGCTTGTTCAGTACAGTATATCTTTGTTTCTAGTGGTATCAAGTTGGTCAATGTTTTCTCCACTGAGTATAACGTATATAGTATAAGCAATCGTTTAGTAGAATTCAAATTAACTAGGGTTGCAGTATCTGGTTTAGAATATTAATAAAAGAAGAAAACCTTTTGTAAAGTACAATATATAGTTGGACCCAACAACGTTGTGTTAGATAATACCTTCTTTATCTATGGTTAGATTGCAGAGGTGGGCAAACAGTCGATCACGATCTACCGGTCGATCGTGGACGATAGTTTGGTCGATCAATTAAAAAAGATTGAGAGAAATAAAATGAATGAGAGGGTTTGCCGATTTTTCTTAAATCAACATTAGAAAATCGAAATATCGAAGCTGTCTGGGTCGTGAACATTAACAATCCTACCTTGATTCTTATATTCGATATAATTTTACTATTAAAACCCAAAATTGGATTTTTATTTTTTACCAATGAAACTACTACCGATACATCCTAGTACACTTGCAGACAGCCGGGCTTGCACAGCACTCCTGGGCATCAAGGCCCAGTGTAGTATCTAGGTCGGTACCTAATGTAGCATTTATTGGCATAAAAGCTACTAAACAGTGAAAATATATATAAGACGGGTCTCTAATAATAAGAATAATAATAATCGCGAGTGAACTCACCACTGCCCCATTCAGCGGTGGCCCCTCCCAAGTGTGCTTCCCGTACCAACACAACATGCCACGATAAAATCAACAACAGACTAAACGAGCAAACTCTGTGTAAGCTCAAACTATGATTTATCATAAGGCATGCTGGGAAAGTATGACGTACATCCGTTAAAAGCCGATTATGTGTTCAAAAAACTGTTGTTCTGACTCCGTCCACAAGATGCTCGAATGTCCTACCCCCATCTAGTTACCCCTTCCCCCTCTTCTTTGTTTTGTGTTCACCTCTGTTTTCACTACCCCTCTTCCCCCTTTTCGAGCCCGAATATGAGCGTATATAATGATGTAACTCTGATTGATATGTCACTCTTGACTGAATACTGTCTCTGGAAAATTTAGGTATCCTGGATATTATAAAAGGTACATAAATTCAATTTCTGCTGTTGTATTGCAAAATTCTTTTTCGGCAAATTAATAGACAACAAAATTTATGGATTATGTAATACTTTAATATTTTTTGTATATTATGGCTTATAATCCTCAGATTTACTTTAGTTTTGTTTAACGTGAAATCCCCTTTTGGGTATACATGTTGCTATGTTTGTCGATGTAAAAAAGCCGACGTATCGTTCGAAACTCCATTATGGGTTAATACTCATTTGGCGCATGGCACCATATTGTTTGTAATCATTCTTAGGTTGCCAAAGTTACTATGATATCAACTTATAGCCCGTCTGGCTTGAAACTTGTCTTGTAATTTTGGTATATTATGGCTTATTATCTTCATATTTACTTTAGTTTTGATTAACGTTAAATCCCCTTTTGGGTTTACATGTTGCTATGTTTGTCATTGTAAACAGGACGACGTATCGTTCGAAGCTCCATTATGGGTTAATACTCATTTGGCGCATGGAGCCATATTGTTTGTAATCATTCTTAGGTTGCCAAAGTTACTATGATATCAACTTATAGCCCGTCTGGCTTGGAAACTTGTCTTGTAATTTTTGTATATTATGGCTTATTATCCTCATATTTACTTTAGTTTTGATTAGAGTTAAATCCCCTTTTGGGTTTACATGTTGTTATGTTTGTCAATGTAAACAAGACGACGTATCGTTCGAAACTCCATTATGGGTTAATACTCATCTGGTGCATGGCGCCATATTGTTTGTAATCATTCTTAGATTGTCAAGGTTACTAAAATATCAACTTATAGCCCGTCAGGCTTGGAAACTTGTCTTGTAAATTTGGTAATAGTTATGCCTATAGATAAATGTTTTGGAAATATATTTTCAATAAGAATAGCACGTTCTTATATTTTCAATTTGTAAGGGTTATAAATCTCTCGAGTAACTAATTGTAAACTATGGGTATTCTCTCGTAACTATGGACTTTGTTGTTTTATATATATTGTTATATTGTTCATGTTTAATATCTATTCATTTATATCAATAAATAATCTCCTGTTTATCTTATGCTATTTCTTAACACTAACGTTCATACTTGAAATCCCACACTGATAGTTGAGGAACCTGGTAATATTTAAAATAATTAAATATTTGAGGAGTGGGTTCGGGGAACCAGAAGACAAATGGGCCAATGTATGGTCTATTTAGCTTGTGATTATTCTATCGGCTCCTCTGCAAATATTGTCTCTTTACCTTTTGGATTTTTTAAATATATTATTGTTGTGCACCGACCTTTATTCAGTGGCGAATAAGGGCGGTGCTAGACTAAGAAGCTCCAACCCCCCACCTTGAGGGGTGGGATGATCCGGATCAAGCAGGATACGCGGGGAGGAAAGAATTAACTCCTCCCCCCTACCAGTATACTCTGGTATGACTGGCACCGGGGAATCGTGCCTCCCACCTACTCAGGATGGTGCCGAGAGCTGTTTACTTCTGCTCACACAAGCGACCAAACGAGCTCCACTCTTTCCCGTGTGTAGGGGAATGGGATTACGGCCAATGCGCGTAGGAAAGTAATTCCCCACTACTCGTGCGTATGAGTGGAGCGTGGAGGTGCACACGTTCTAGCACATGCACTACTACTAACTGTCTAGGCAAACACCGGAGCTCTAAAACGGCTCACCGCACAAACGGAGAAGCCCAGGCTCACAGGCCCAGAACCCCAAGCGCCGAGGCTGAGAGGCCCAGAAAACCAGGAGCCCGGACCCCACCGCTCTGCCAACGCCATCACTCGTCGGCGATTAAACTGCACTTCCTTACATAGTCCAACCCATTTCTGGGCCAGCACCATGAGCAGAGCCCGTGACGTGCCTTTCGTCCCAACCCTGTGTACTACTTATAACGAGAGTAGTCACACGAAGGCATACCAGTTCACAGGGTCACCCAAAGCACCTGTTGGTAGCCGATGCAAGCATCAGTCTCTCTGCGCGGGAATAAAACCAATGAAACAAACAATATAAGCCTTTGGTTCCAAAGTACAGTAGATCACAGAGTATTTTCTGCTAAGGAGTAGATCCCTAGATCAAAAAGTCTGGCCCATCCTGTGTTAGAGTAATAGAATTATGGTGACTTGCATTGGTTAACTCGTGGTCTAACGCGTCAATTTCACAAAAAGCTGGACATTTTTTGTGACAGTAATGATTAGGTTCGATGAGTATAAACCGAACGGGTAGTAAGACGCGGTGATGATAATGATGATGATGATGATGATGATGATGATGATAATAATAATAATAATAATAATTAGGAATGAGTTTCAACAGGGGTGCACACTCCGTTTTCCCTAAGAGGTAGTCTTATCTTGACGTACTTTCCTATAGCCCTATCTTATAAGCTGCGCCATAGTGTAATAATTCAAATTAAGCTAGTTAGCTATCTTTCAGGGTAAATGAAGGGTTATATGGGGGTGTATTTCATATGTGACCTTTCACAGTATTTTTTACATCCCCTTTCCATTCTAATGCTATTGCACTCCCTCAAAGACAACCTTCCTTATTCCTACCTCCTAGATTAATCCGTTAATAGCCCTTGTGTCAAACTTGTGTTAATCAAAGAGCAAATTAATTGGTGTTGTAGAAAGCTCGAACACGGAAATTGGTTGAAAGGATCTTTTCTCATTCCTGCTCTAGTGTATGTTTAGTACAGGGATGACTCCACTTAGAGCTTAAATACAAGCTCATCGTTCAGTTGGATTTTGATCGGTTTAAACTTTTTTTTATGGTTAAAAGATATTGAAAAATATTGTTCATATACTATAACTTAGGCGCCACGCTAGGGGATTTACATATGTCACTTTTGAATGATTATAGCGATATTTATATTAACAAGAAGTAAGATGATAGCAAAGTTGGTCGAAAACAAATATGTTTGTATTTTCTCAACGTTTCTCCACACCAGAATCATACTATAAACACTGTGCGTTTATGTGTGTGTCACTGATATTCATTTTAATACAATGAATCAAGTAAAAAGGCGAAATAAGACTAGAGTTGGTGTAATGTGGTATGTTCAAATCGATATAAAAACACTAATAAAGACATAACATTTGACATTTTCTTTGATATAAATGGAGTAAAGAAAAACGAAATAAGTGGGTTTGAATGGGCAATAGAGATAATATAGTAGCTCTGTTATTATCTATACTCTTCCCAAGTCTTTCTCAAATCTGAGTAAATATAAGAACTAGGTCAAGAAACACATCAATATCAATAGTTTTAAGCTATATTTGTAAACTAAGCTAAACTCGGCATAATTTAACCCTAATAATTAATTACTACCTAATAATTAATTACTAACGGTCACTATGGTGCTTTGAAATGTCATTTTTGAACCTTGTATTTTTGATAATTAATTAATTACTAGTTTATCTCAGCTTGGATTACTGTCAATTTGTACATTTTTGTTTAGTACTACCTATGGGCCAAACGATAAATAATAATAGTACCTACAGTATATCTGTCATTTCATATTAGTAGGGTTTGTTGCTTTGTAACTCGTGATATAGTCCTAATTTGTGAAATAAGATCTCGTCACTGTTTTTTTTACACTAAATATAGTCATTATAGGTCCATTATTCAATAGTGGCACCGTAATATAAAATACACAAGTCTAAAATATAAGAATTCTTAACCTAGCCTGAATTGTGTGGGTATTTTGAAGAGTAACTTATAGGGTAATTTATATGGATTAACTTATGGTTATAAAATTATAAATTAAATATAACGTTATATTATAGGCTAACACATTGTATAGTTTTTATTTTGTGTTGGTCAAATATTAGACCCTTTAAAACGTTCTAAGATTATAAACCATAATATAAGCTTAATTCACATCTTAAATTTCAGTTAATTCGGGAACATTACTTGCTTTAAATAAGCCTAATTTCTTATTTAGGGATTGATATTAATATTACGGAGTATTAACCTTTTTGAAACCATATTTGTTTACTATTTTGTCCATATCTGTTTTGATACTGTACGTTTACTATCAATTGTATTATTGAAGTGATCAGTTGGCAACACTGGGAAAGACCTTGAGGAGACTGATGATCTGTGGCGAACGATGATCTGTTTTAGTGTCTAACTTTGAGACGTACGAACACAATGAACTCAAATTAGCAAGTGTCAGATTAACTTTTAAATTATATTAAACAAAGCACCCAGTATTTTATGCAGCCCAAGTTTAATTCATAATGTTACAAATATCAAGGAGTTTAAAATTTTGTCACCCCGGTTCTTCATGTGTTTTCATTAGAGCTATTAACGTCTATACTAAAAAAAAATTGTAAATTAAAAAAAAGTTATTATTTTCAAAATTCTGTTAAAGTGATTATAAAGATTGGTTCTTTTGCCACCGCACATAACACGTCATTTTCATAGTACATTATTTTAAAATACTTTAATCTCAATCCAGAATGGCTTCCAAGACATATCCTATTTTAGAAAATCTTAATATTAAACATGCTGTACTAGTGCTATTACATGTCAAACGTCAAATAAATAGGTAGTATCAAAATAAAATTATATTTATTTCTAAGCGACAGAAACTGTTGCTGGCTTGGGTGGCCATCCTGTTTCCACGTCAATAAAAACATTACGTTATATGTCCACCGTCCACGTTTATACAAAACAAACTACTGCCGGCTGCAAATATTTCTAAAGTGTCTTTTTGTAAACTAAATTACATTAATTTTTTTAAATAGTTTGATCATGGGTGAGTGTATCTTCAATTTGACTACTATAAGCTATGTACAGTATTTCACTGTCGTTTACTTCTTTAATAAATATAATAAACATTGATTATTAAATAGTGATTCCCTATCTATATTTTCTTATAGTGCCAAATAACGTTTAATACATGATCATGTTCGAGTTTTGGGGTGAAACAACTTGAATAAATTATGTTCGGAACAGATTAGTATCAAAGAAATTTTTAAAAAAAGGTTTAGGTAAAGGGGGCTGCTGGAGGCTACTTCCCATTAGAAAATTAACAATACTTAAAGCTCACCAAACAATCCCATATGATCATGAAATTTTCTCCGGTTGCCTTATCAAAATATTACTGTTTTTAGAGGAAGGCTAGAGCTAGCTAGGCCTTTGTTTTTAACCTTTAACTTTAATCTCTGAAGTGTGAATTTTAACATAAAATGTTGTCTAAAGTTAGGTTTTTTTCATAAAAACTTTAATCTAAAGATTTAATTTTTATAACTTCTCAGGAATATGTTAATTGCTGTACTTCTCAACTAGGCTACCTATAACTTATAATTTTAAAATATCAAACCCTTTATTAAATAAAGTGGGATTCCTAAACGTCTGCCACACTTCTTGGTGCTCTCAAATGTAGCACCCTTAGTCACAATTTGGTCAGATCATTATTGACCCTGTTTTTCCTGACTCGGCTATTAAGAACAGGTAAAAATGCTTGTTTGGAGAATTCAAACACAGTCTAGGTTTAAATCCCGTCTTGACCAGTATGTGAAAAAAAATCTATTGTGGGTTTTGTATGAAACATAACTTGTTTATTTTTTGACAATATTATTATTATTAGCATCGCGTCTTACTACCCGTTTGGGTTATACGCATTTTTGACAATAAAATATGATTGAGGCATTGGATCAAGGAAAGGCAGTGTTACAATTTATTTCAGTGTCTCATGACATCCTGTTAGGAAAATTGGATAGACCTATATTACCAGTAGTGGTATCAACTGGCGAGCTATATTAAAACTGTGCGGGTTTGATAAGCTCAACGATAGAAGAGTATTACTTAGCCATAAAAAATTATTCGAAACAAAAGATTTGAAAAGAAAAAACTTTTAATTTTTAAGTGTCACATTGATATTATTAGTTTTATTTTATCGGTATTGAAAATATCTATCAAAAGTGACAGCTGTAGATCATATAGCTTGACACATTAATATGTGAAATTAGATCTAGTAAATTTTATAGCGTTCAGATAGGGCTCTTTCTATGATAATGGACTGTTCGGTGGGTGGACACAAAGTGTAAGAATGGGTGGGTAATTTCCCTGACTGTGTGTCAATTTAACTTCGTTTCACTGGAAAAAGTATTTAAACCACTTTAGAGGCCAAGTACACATCAGTACCAGGATTGAGCCACAAATATTATTTACAAGCAGAAATATCCAGTGTTTTATTTCTTTAGAAAAATTGTAATGAAATGATACATTATAGACATAGGATTCAAATAAATTTAAATTTTAGATTTGAATATATTATAAAATATTAGACTGGAATTTTAGAAAAATATTATTTGACCCATCTTATTTATAATTAACTGTTAATTATGTTATATGAACTATAGTCCTATTTTTTTCCAGCTGTTTCAAGTGGCACATCATTTGCATTGGCGTCAGTCCTCACGGTTCTGATATTCTCTGGCATGCAGATGTACAAGCAATGGCTGTCTTCCACACAAATACACACAATATTTGGTGGATACTTAGGATCAATTCTCTTTGTTCTAATACTTACTGTATCCTTCTGAAACTCATTAAAAATAAGACCACAAAAAAGTACCTATAGTAACTTACTTACTTTTATTTTACACATTTTGGAGTTTTCTTACTACCTAAAACTATCCAAGAAACAGAATAAAGTAGGCTAATTGAATTTGCTCATAGTATATTTGCTAAACCCCAATTTTCATAGTAAAAAACTTATATGACAATTAGGAAAGTTCCTAAATCTACTTTCATGTATTCATTAATAATAATAATAATAATTATTATTATTATTATTATTTAGCACCGCATCTTACTACCCGTTCGGATTATACGCTTTAAGTACTAATCACGCTAATGGATTAGGAATTGGGAATATTTAATTAGAGGAAGTGAACCCACATTTGCATGGAGGGAGAGTGGAAAACCATTTAGGAAAAACCACCCCCAGTTCACCCGACCAAGATTTGAACCTCGATCTCCCCGTCCTCAGCAGTAGAGCTCAAAACGACTAGCGCGTTAGCCAACTACGCCACCGAGGCGGGTAATAATTAATAATAATTATTAATAACACTAATAATAATTATATTAAAATGCTATATTTTCTGGCCACAAAAAAGTTTGTATTTTCCCATCTAAATTGGACTGTATATCACATTTTGTAAACAAACAAAAAAAAAAAGGTACAAAGCTTACCCCACAACAAATCAGATTGAAACTGATCAGAATAGTTGGAATTGAAACCCCACGAACATAAACTAGTTTTATCTGCAAACTGGTTCAGAATTCAATTCATGTCAGTCGGAAGACAGCAACTAGAGAGAGTAAATCGGTTTTAGTGATTTGTTGATAATGAATGATAGCAGTATTGAAGAGGAGGAAATGGTGGTCGCTTTGTGCATTGCTGATGCCGATGTAGACGAGGAAGAAGTGGCTTCAAAAATAGTTTGAGTGCATGACTTGAATGCATCATAACATTTCTGAGCTCTCTTTCCACGCATTTTCCTTTATAACACAGTCGTAATAATGTTTGTTACCAATATCATAAATTATAGGGTACTTTTGAACTAAATAGATTTTTTTATTGTCCAAAGACATTTTTTAAATTTTCAAGGAACAGGAAACAAACAAGAGCTATATAAACTAAACGTGACTGTAGACGGCACAACTATCCATTCTTGAGGACACATGTGCATATAGCTTTGGAATCTGTCAAAATATTCCATCCTGGCAAACCGATTTGTTCCATTCCGATCTGACAACGCTTTTTATCCGATCCGAGCCAGTGTGCGGACCTCCATTAAAATGCAGATAGTCAAAAAAATTCCGGTCCGTTCTGATCTGGGCTGTATCCAAATAGTCCAAGGCTCCCCAGTCAGACTCTTTAGTCTTAGACTTGATGATTATACACTTCTTGTGCTGTTCATAGCGAAGGCTGCATTAAACTATTTGAATGGCAACAACCTTATTTAAAATGGTGTAAAACGTAAGTCAGTGCTTAGTTAAGTTAAGTTAAGCAGTAAGCCTATTTTGGTTGATTACATTTTATTCACTATCTTAAAAGCTACATCATAGTAGTATAACCAAACAACCAATATATATGTTTTCTCACTATGTGATAAAAACACTTTAACCCTATCAAGACTTGAATCAACATTGTATTTTAGAAATGACTGGGCAATATGTATAAAATGAGAGAAAATACCACTGTTTTTATATCTAAACTTTTTTTTTTGCAAAAATAAACAAAATATTGCTCCAGTATAGAAATAGGTCTAACCCCAGCATTTGTATTAATTGATTTTTATTTTTTTTCACTGATTTATATTATTCTCCTTAGTGTTGTAACAGGCCGTAGGTAACTTGGAAACATCTTTATTTGGAAAGGGATTCCAGACAAAACTTGTTCCCGAAGGTAGGCCAAAATAAAATAAAATTGAAAATGACAGTTTTTTTTTTTAGTTTTTTAAAGTGTTTTGTTTTTGATGTAGATGTAAGATGTGCAAGTTATTTTAAAACTAAAATTAAGTTGGTCCTCATATTGAGTTTCCTAAAAAATTATCAACGTTTCTTTATAATTAATTTTTGGGTGCAGGGTGTATTGGTAATAGCAATGATTGATTTCTGATAAGTTAGACCTGTGGTAATGTGTATCTCACTATGTTTCATTCCAGTTGTACTTTGTTTGGGGGTTGCCATGACTGCTTCGGGAATGGTGCACAGGGTGTGTACTACCACGTGGTAAGTAGTCGTCCATCTAGTGCAGGTGAATACCATCATTTAGTAATGGTGCAATAGGCACGAGCCACCGTGTGGCAGCAGATATCTGGTAATAAATGTGTGTGTTGCCTACACTTATCATCAACTGTTTCCAGCCTGTGGCCAGATGATTTTGGTAAAATGCCTCTATCCTTCCACCATTATTCCTCCTCTAAGTTGGGGATGTAGGGAACGGGAGAAAAGAACAATGTTTTTGTAGTTGTTATAACAAAACATTTATTTGGTCAAAATAAATCAAATACAGCTTTATACAAACATAAGTTTCATTTTCTTCATGTGGTGATATTAACATTTCTTGAATATGTGTCAAGGGTGTCCTGGAATTTCACGAAAAATTTTTCTCTTCCTTTAAAAAGTTTGTTAGATGATGCCACTATGCTCATGAAAGATATTCAACAACTGTTGAGGGTTATCATGTGAAGAAAATGAATGCTGTTTCTGTTCTAAATTTAATATAGTTGATAAGCCATGTGCCGATATCATTTGGTTGAGAAAGTGTACGTTAAATACCTAAACAAAAAAAAATTGGTACTTGCATAAATGTTGCCGAGTATTGCTTTTTACTTGTAATTAAGTACCTTTAAGATATGATGTTAAAAGTATTTCTCATGTTGATTAACTTTCTCATGTTTTGGTTTGTTTCCAGCTTTATATTTTCCCTTGTGGCTCTCTACTATGTAAATCGTATCTCCCAACAAACCTACACAACGCAAGTGCCAGTTCAGCCAATCATCACAAAGAAAAAGAAATAAGGTAAATTAAGACATAAAAATAATCTGGAGAATTAACTGATATTTTTGGTGTCTAAAAATCCGTTAATCCGTTAATGCGATGGAATGATTGAATATAAATAAATAATCACTTTTTTTTTAAATTTTAATTTTCTAAAAATGTTGAAGAATTCATTTGTGAACTACCTTTTGTAATTAAGTTGTTTGCAAACTAGAACTTGCGCACATTATTTGTTCACCAATTCATGACCTACACCCATGCCATTAATATTATATAGTTATAAATACAGTGAAGTCTTCCTTAACAAATACCTCTGAATAGTGGATTCTTCTTTGTAAAAGACAGCTTAAATTTCCTCAGCAAAATAACTTGGACTCTTTCTTTATGTTTAAAAAACTTCCAAATAACAGATATGGGCACTCTTAAAGACGCATGTTTATGCATAACACTATCTAAACAGCATACAGAAATTAAAAATGCCAATCCATCTAGAGCATTTGACTGGAGGAATGTTAGGAATGTCATTGTCTCGCATGAAATTTGAGCAGTCCCAGTTATGAACTGGCCTATGGAGTGATGACTACCTTACTTCAAGGTCACACTTTCTAACCCTTCCAAACCATCATTGAAGGGTGTGTTCCAGCAGTTTAGTCAGTGCTCGTGCACACACATACAGTACAGAAGACCTACTATGAAACATTTCATTTTTGTGTTGTTCTGTGTATTATTCAATCTGTATAGTAAGCTATGTACACTATTTATTCATTTGACATAATTATCCTACATACAATACTGTACAGTGCAATAATTAGATTGTTATAGTCAATATCCACAGTAAATGGGTTCATATAGGTTAAACTGTGTTCAAGTAATGTGATTTTTTTAATCCGAATAGCAGACATTTCAAATAACTGAACTATTTTGATCCCGTAAGGTGTCTGCTATTAAGATATTTCATTGTACTAAGACACAGATGTTTATTGTAACTATTATTGTTATTTATAGTTTTTATTATAATGTAAATTCACATTCAATCAAGTGGTGAATTAATGGTTTGTGGTTTGGTTGTTAGGATTGTACTGTAATTAGTTGAGTGAGACCAAAATTTGAATCTTGAATTTTTTGGATCATCACTTATTAAATATTGTACTATTCAAACCAACTATTAAGATCGTTGCAGTTACATGGAGCACTTATAACCAGGACCAATGTTTTGATGTCATTTATTTTATTTATTTTACATCACAGACAATGCTCATGTTTAAATAATTTCTAATCATTGTGGAAACTTTTTTTATAGTTCATTTTAGATTATTAGGTCATATTTTCTTTTGAGTAATTTCTAAATATTTATCTTGAACGAAGGTGTTTTTAAATACTATCAATATTTTATATAGATAAATTACTAAAAAACATTTGTCAACAAATTATAATTGTTGGAAATGGAATGAGAAGATAATGTAAGCAATGAACTTTGTATCCTGTTGTTTTTTGTATGGTTGTAAAATACATATTTCTGTCGAGGTTGATTAGGGAGGGGATAGCTATTACTTCTGAAGCAAATATTTGTAAATTGAGGTTAAATTCAAAAGATGTGATAGTTTAGTTGTTAAGAGGCATCACATAGACAAGTGTGTGTTACATGTGCATTCATTACCAAGTTTTGTTCATATTTTAGGTCTTATTTTCATAATCTATTAATTTAATTAAAGTCCAGAACCTGCTTATAACTTTCTTGAGGTTTGTTAGTCTTCTTTAATGAAGCTTTTGTTTGTGTAAACAATGTAATTAATTTGTAACTTGTCTGTTTACAGTAATTATATCAGCTTGAACTTCCAGTGTGACTTGACACCTTATACTTTCTCCAAGTTGAAACCATTTTGTTTTCAAATAAATAATTGCCACTTAAAATATATTTCATATAATCTATTTAAGTTAGTCTTTAACTATACTTAAGTTATCACATATTTTTTTATATTATATTTGGTGTTGAATGTGTGGAATGTTTTTTTTTTATTTGTAAATTTAATGCCAAGGCTATTAATGGCCTAGCCCATAGAGCAAGGAAATTAAAGGTAATTTTTGAACAAATGTGCCAGCATTATTATGTATAATTCAGGGGAAAACCACTCCCTATTCACCAGGCCAACATTAAAACTCCCACATCACAAGGCAATTGACATTCTATCGCAGGCCTGATGCCTTAGCTCGGTTACTACTATTGGGTAGCATGGAATAGTAAATTAAACTGTTCATGGTTTTATATCTAAAGTTTGTCACAAATATGACATATAAGCCACAAGTGTTAGAACGCTGAATATTTTATACTATCATGCTTGTGCGCCTCTGACATTTGGTGTTAGTATTGAGAACTGTCAATTACCAGCTTCTAAATCATAATAGTATCGCTTGTTTACTTCCACATTGCACTACTTGTAGCACACATGCAATATTTATGTAGCAGAAAACATTGTTGAGGGATTTATTAGTGTAGTATTTATCTTTACCCAGTAGTTTTACTGTGTTAACATTTAATTTATGATTGATGAATTTGTTTCATGTGAAGTGTAATAAATATAATATATGATTAGTATGGCAATTGAAAAAATTCAATAATTCAGTGGGTTTTAAAATTTATTTTATTTTTTCTAATTGCTATTTTATTTTTGTTCTTTACCAGATTCCTATTTTGAAACTATGCCTAACACAAATATATAATCTTATAGACTACACTGAGGAAAGCACCAATGTAGCACAAAATTGTTCAAGTTTTCTTTTTATTACACAAGGTCTATCTATATTAGGCCTGTCAAATCTTCATTTAGCGATTGGTTTGACACTTGTGGGTTTCTAGTAAAATAAAGACTGGTTCTGATTGCAGAATAATATTGCATTTGGGTAAAAAGTGATGCATAAAATGTTACCGATATAAAATATATATTAAACGATTTATAGATGTGCTAAATTTCATATTTAAAATGCATTACTAGTTAAAAATCACATTATTTGACCATAATCATGATCATGCAAATTTTCAGATTTTGAATTTTTGACTTATAATTAGGTTAAATTATGGCTTATAATTAGCATTTCTGAAGGTAAGAAGTAAAAATTTGATCAGGATGTCCAGCCAAACTATATTTTAAAATTCCTCGACTTTTTCAGGTTTTCAAGATCCAATTTACAAATTTTCCAGTCACTATATTATAAAAATTGTTCTATTAAAATCTCAACTTAGTGTGATATTTTTAGACAGATGCACACACATTTTGAAATTGTAGCACTGTGAAGGGGTTAAATGTCAGCCTAAAGCAACGCGCTATTGGGTCATGCAATCTAATTTAGATTCGATTAGATTATATTTTATACATTAAAATATTGCCTTACATGGGCTAGCGAACTAATAACTCAACTTGGCTAAAGACACGCAATAGAGGGGTGGAAAGCTGAGATGAAAATCCCATGTTGACTTGTAGAATTGAGATTAGTATACTCAACATGAACAACTGTACTAAAAGAAATTCTCAAAATTAACTGGAAGAAAAATGTTATTTTGACGGTTATTGTAAATAGCTTAGGTCTATTGTTTAAGTGAATGTGAAATTTCCAGAATTTTTTAAATACACAGCAAAAGGGTTAAAGGGTACAAAATAGATTGAAAAAAATATATTACTAATCATATTTAGCTATTAAATAACTTTCCATCAGCTACATTTCCATGGACGTTTTGAAAGCTGGTATGGTAAAACTTTTTATAATATCCATCATACAACAATCATACCTTTCAAGTTCCAACACACAACATAGAAGCAATAGATTTAAATATATTATATGCTTAAATCATTCTAATTTTCAGTGTTTAAATGAATATGAAAATACAATTATTGAAATGTTGAAAATTACTTGATTAAAAAACTTTTTTGAGATGAAAATGTTGATAGATACTTTTCTTTCAATACCACATCCCTTATGTTCATAATTTTTTTAAAGATTGGTATTCGTTAAATAGTCGATCTGACCCAACTCTATAAAGATATTTAATTTATCTAAGTGATCACGACAGTTGGTATTGATGAACATCTTTCTCTATGATTAGGAAGAGTGTTAGCTAGCAGGATATTAGTCTTAAGCTCTCATTACATCTAAGGATATCAAAGAATTTATTAGAATTAATATCTCTAACAAAGAAAAAATTCCTGACAAAATACTTTATTGATCTATTCAGATGGTTACAAAACACAAATACACAGCTCTAAGAACTCCAAATTGCTACATACAAAAAGCAAGTCAAATTGAAGACAAATACTACTTCTTGTCAGTTATTTTGATTATTAACTTTATTTTTTTCTTATTATTACTTAAAAAATTACTTATATCTAAAAACCAAGTAGGTGATTACACCAACATAATCTTTGTATAAACAGAGGTCATTTAATATACCATCTGCCAGTGGTGGTTATTGGTGAAATTACCTACTACTTCTGATGGTGAAACGAAAGTCCAACATTTATCCAGGCTTTCAATGCAGCATCAGTTGGTTACACCATCAGTGAAGCAATACTAAATTCTTAACATATATATACATACATAAAAACTCAGAATTTTCACTGAAAATTATATTAGAAGTGTCATAATATTGTTTTTGAAACAAAGCTTTGAATGGCAGTGTTTTAAAATGAGTTTAATTTTATGAATGGCCTGTTGCATTAGCCAAAAAAAAAACATTTATTTTCTTACCACCTTCACAATGTTAGATAAGAACTTTTAATAGATTTAAAAATAAGCAAATCTAAACAATAGAATCATGGCCTTGTAAGTGGTGCATTAGTAAACCTTGACCTAAACTAATGTTAACAATTATTATGATATAAAAGGGTGTGCGAAGCCCACTTTCTCAATTCAAAATGAAGTTGAATCAAATATAAAATAATGCCAAAGCCAAATAGATTAAAATATGTATTAATTGTTCAGTGTTGGATAACTACATAACTAAGTATCAAATATAATTTACAAAATGTTATATTGCAAACATGATTAAAATATTTTACCTTAAACTTATAAATTAAGCTATCACAACATTTAAGAGTTATTTTAAATTTTTATAATGTGAACATTTATTTGTGATGTAAGATACTTTTCAGTACAAAATGATGAAAATTTAACAAAACGATCTATTTTAACTTTGAATATTTTTAATTGGCCGATACAAAAACTTACTTTTGAATTGAAATCACACCCATAATGCTTTACCTCTTCAAAAAGATGTGTAAAGTTGACTAAATGTTAAATAGTAAAAAAAAAACAATGAAATCTTAACCTAAAACAAATTTTAGAACAGTAATTTTTAAGCAATTAAATATTAAACCTATCAAAATACCAGTATAAAAGTGAAAATATTTTCAAACAAATAAAAGTAGAAACAATCATAACCAAAGAAACATATTACCTAGAAAAAATTATAAAATTTTGATTTCAAAATTAGTAGAGATTCATTTTAATTTCATTACATAAAAATTATAATTAACAAAAAGGTAGAATAGTGTCGTACAAACTCAACATAAAAAAACCATAAATGAATAATGTATTACTGTTGTTAGTTTCTGTTTAGTTTAATGATTAAAATGGCTATATAATTAGATGATAATAAATACTGGGTTCATTTGCAGAGTAAAACTTTATCTTTAATGAACAAATAAATGGTTTTAAGCATATAATACAATGCGAGTGATATTTGTTCAAAAACTAGAAAACAAATTAATGTCAGAAATAACCACATGATTGACATGCCATTGAAGCTGGAAGAAGTAAGAGTGTGCACCAAGTTAAACTTGTGTTCACATTCATTGGCAGTTTATCAGATACACTTGATCTTAAAAGGATAAGATGTACACCATTTTAAAGAGTTTTATATCAAAATTATTATCAAATATAAAATTAGAGTTTGTTAATATGACTCACAAAAAAAAGTTTCTCATGACTAATATAAGAAATAGGTCATTTTAAAGTTTTATCTCAACAAAATCATTAGCAAATATAAGATTAAATATTTTGATAATAATGTGCAGGATTAAATGATTGGATCATTAAATTTTCTTGAAAAATATGTCTATGTAGATCTATAATTACAACTATAACAGTAAAATGCATACTAAATATAGAAAATGATAATAATGAAATCTGTGTTACAATTAAATGTGCACATAAAATGTGATAAATTATTTATGAAAGTACTTCACATAACACAGAAATTATTTCAAATACTCATTAAGATCAAAAACACAGACCCGACATTACAGCACCACCGCAATGTTGTCTTCCACCTTGACACAAAGGCTGGTCTTATAGTCCTGACTGAGTTTTAACCAAGTTTATATCAACTCGTGTTAACATGTATTTATGGAGACTCGCTGTATCATCATGTTAACAACTTACATGAGCCGGCAAGTCTCGTCTTTCCCTGCTGGAGGATCACCCTAAAATCAAAGACACACATTTAGGGCTGATTGCATAAACAGTAATGACTTAATTTCAAGGAGTAGATTCTTACACACCAAAAATGTTTAAAATAGGCATGCAAATAAGCATCAAAACATGGGATTTAGGCACCTGAATTTTTTTTAAAAAGCACATAATAGGTAATGTAAAATCAATGATTTTACTACCTGCAGCCAATTCACAATGCGCTGTATTTTTTATTACAATGTCTCACTACTCATTCGGGTTATACACATATGTTGTACTAATTACACTAATGTGTTAGGGGCTATCAAGATGGAATTTAGAGAAAGTATCTGAATTTGCATGGAGGGGGTGAAAACCGTTCTAGGAAAAATCATCCCACACTCAAACAGGATTTGAAACCCTATCTCCCTGCCATCGGTGGTACAGTCTTAGGAGAGCAACACCTTAAACCATTTGGCCATCAAAACAGATGAAAATAAATGTTCATACTATATGGATACCTTGATTCAATAATTACAGCAACAACTAAAAAAAACTTTGGTTTGGTTAAATTTTGTTTGGCTTCCATAATTCAATTTAAAAAAGATGTATTTTTTTCTATTTTCATCTACAAACAGCATTTAAATCATTGTAGGTGTACAGTAGCCCTGTGGCTTCTTTGGTGCTGACTGACAGCTCACAGCTGACTGCTTTGAAAAGTTACCAGACCAAATTATGTATCCCTACGCCGAACCGTATGATCTGCAAACACGTGTTTAGCAGCTGTCACTACTGACAGGCAATATTTAGGTATATACTTAAATGTTGACTTTAAGAAATCAGCTGTGAGCTGTCAGTCAGCACCAAAGAAGCCATGCCGCTACTGTATAATCCGAACAGATAGTAAGACACGGGTCTATTAATAATAGTAATCAGTTAATATGTAAACTAATCAAGGTAAAATATTATTTGAGCAGTCCAAAAGTCATGAACTAGAGTTAATTTTTTCTTGATACTGTCACCTCCTTATATCTATCTACCATCTCATTCTTTCAAACTTCCTATTTCTCTCCTGTTGTTCACAAAGTGTTGACCTGAAAGAGTAACCTAGGGAAATATATATCTGCCACTGTGTCTCACTTAAAAACTGCCAAATATAAGTCATCACCATATACTGTCATCCTTTCAAACATTTGTTCTCCCAACCTGTAAATAACACCCCTTTCTCCCTCTTCTCTTTCCTCCCCTTCAATTTCTTATGTGCTGCAAGATAATAGTACTTAAGGACCATGTTGTCTGTTACCCAGCTTAATATTGTTTAGTCATCACTTCCTGAATTCACACTTAAATGGTTCAAAAGACTGGCGAAAATTAAAAATGCCAACCAACCTTGCCATAATCGGCAGATGATCAGATTGGCAATCATGACTAACTAAAAATGCCTTAAACAGCCGATAATATGATTGGCAATAAACTTAACCAAATCTACCATATCGAATTGGCAATCAGCATTTACCCACCTCTATTAATTATATAATCTATTACATGACAAAACTCACCTTCTGATGGAAAATATCTTCTCCCTCGAATCGACTAGTGCTTGCAAAGCCTCCAGAAGTTTCACGCAAATGGGACGACATTGAAGATAATTGCTGACGCTCACGCTCACTCCTTGCAACTTCCTGTAAGTGCCACAATATTTAGATAATATGCTCGTTTTACTATTCAAGCATTTCATAATGCATTTATAATTTAGTTATTCTATTAAAGCACTATTCATTATTTTAGAGCTGCAATAAACAATGATATTTTAAAGATCTGTTTGAGGACTAAAGATGACTATAAAAAAAATCCTGAGAGAACAGTCAAAGGATGCATTTTAAGTAACTGTGCTCATAAATGCCTGGCAAGTGTATGAAGAAACCATAGTTAAGTGGAAGGACTACCTTGTAAAACTTGAGAAGTGATATCAGCGCAACTCCTAATAAACGTCCTTATATTGAACTATTTGGACTGTTTAACTGACACTGAACTAGAGTTGCAGAGTTGAGGTGTTGTCATATCTGTCAAGTTTGGTCTGAAAGAGTGAAGGGGGGGGCTGAGCTAATCCGTTGTTTACATGGGTCAAGTTTCTTGGAAGGGAAAGGCCAAAGTGTGGCTTTTATCAAAGACCACTCACTTACTTTGCATAAATCTGCTGCTTTATTTTTAGGTTGACCTCAAATAATCAGTAGTATGGTTTTCTTTATATTTCTTACCTAGTGGAAGAAAACATTTTGCATTCGACTAGTATTAGACTGGATTGCTGGGGATGATATCGGGGTTCAAATCCCAGTGTGTACCGAGTTTTTTTCTTAAAACAGTTCCAAACACACAATTTATATTTATTTATTTTTAGCACTGCATCTTACTACCCGTTCGGACTTAATGCTTATGTACTAATTACTCTGTGTTAGGCATCGGGAAGATTAAATTAAGAGCTGCTTCCGCATTTTCATGGAGAGTGGAAAACTATTTAGGGCAAACTACTTGACCGGAATCGAACCGTGATCTTCCCATCTTCAGCATGTCAGTTGAACACGGCGGGTAACACACACACACTGGATATCTGGTGGTGGAAAGATTGATAGTTCAAATCCTTGTCAGTTGTAACAAGAGTATTTTTCCCTAAAATGGTTCCCCACTCTCAATCTACGCAAATGTAGGTACATTCAATATAAAATGTCACCTTCCTCATTCCTAGTTCATTAGGGTAAATTGATGTATGTGTATAACTCAAACGGGTAGTAAGTCACAATGAAAAAAAAACTATTGTGAGGACTACCAAAAGTGCCGACGAAACTTTCATTTGGTGGTCGGTCACCCATATCCAAAGCGTTGATAAACTCTGATCTAAACTTCAGTTACTGGCCCTGAACACTCAAGAGCATCATTTATTATTTTCTTACCAGGTTGAAAGTTTGTCCAGGTGCAAGGACCTATTGTTTTTAAGGGGATGGATCACCATGAGATATGAGTGCGGCCGGTTTCTAAGCCGATTTCTCTATACCCGATTTCTAAGAAAACTATTACACACATTTTAATCAGATTTTTACTACTGTAAAGATCAATTCACTTACTTGGCTTATGTTTTATTCATATCTACCCGGTCGATTCAAATTTAAGTTTAAAAAAATAATTTAAAGAACACAGCATAAAACAAATAGGGCTTGTCAGTGAAATGTGGGAAGACAGACTAAAACTGTTTTCATTATATTACAATAACCACATTTCTATATCATTTAGTACAATTTAACGCCAGTTAAAAGTTCAATATTAGTAAGCAGCTTTGTTTAAATGATTCTTACATGATCATATTTTCTTGGTTTAATGGGTTTTTTTACTATGCAGAAAAGCATAAGCCTAGTAAGTATGATTAAGAATGATTATATTTTTATTTTTCAACATTCTTATTGTTCTAAACCAAAATAAAGTGGTACAATTTTATTATAATTCAAAAAAATGTTGTGGTGCTATATGCTGTGACCTATCAGTGTAAGGTTGCACTGTGATTCACAGATGTTCGCAGGAATAATATCAACTCGACTACGTTCATTTATGAAATAAGTTGTGTGAATACGATGTGTTTTGCAATGGAAGCCGTTTCTGTAAAAAGAGATCTCAACTAAAGGAAAGAAAAATAAATGTTCTCCTTGTGTGAATTAGATTAAACAAAATGTGTTATGAATTTATTATCGTTTCTGCATGGAAAATACAATTTTAATACTGGAATTTAGAATTTGTCCATTAATTTCAAATCATGTGCGTAGAGTAGAATACCAAATTAATATAATTACGGGACTCGCTTTGGTGACTGCATGATCTAAGGCACTACTCTCACAATAAACTGGACTGCCGATGACGAGGATCGGGGTTCGATCCCAGTTCCACCCACCCTCCACGCAAATCTGCGTGTATGCCATCAAAAAAAGGCAACCTTACTCTTCTCTAACACATTAGCTTAATTAGTACATTGGCATAAAACCCACACGGGCTTGGCTCACTTAGGTGTACAAATCAAATACTTTGGCCCTACCTTTGGTAATCTGGGGAGTAAGGGAAAGGGGGTTAAAAATTATGCAGGAAAAACTTTTTTAGCCAATTCTATTATAAGATTATAATTACAAGACAAAAATTAATTCATTAAATTAAATGTTGAGAATAAATAGAATAATTACATTGAATTAATAAGTGATAGTTTTTGATTAAAATGCGACTTGTGTCTACCAAAGAAAGAGAGAGAGCATAGTATGGATATTTCATATTTTGCATTTCAAATCTTATTATATATGACCAACATTTTATAATCCATTAGTATTACAAAAGTTCCTGGTACCTAGTGTTCTAAGGACCATAATTTGAGAAACATTAGATTAGGACAAGATTGGTGTAATGGTTTTCTCTCCTTGCAGGCTCATGATTTGATTGAATTTCAGTCAAGAGCACATGGGAGTTTTTTTTTTTTTGTTTTGTTTTTTGCGTCACAGTATTCATCACAGTTTATTCATTCTCATTTTCAGTTGTCCTTCACATTCTCATCCCCTTAGAATAAGTACTTCATAATTCTTGTGCTGAATATAAAAGCTCTTTTTTATACAAACAAATTAAGATTTAAAAGAATTACTTCTTAAAAACGGTAATAAAAACCTTTTTTTTACATCTGTTACTGTTTCCAGCCTGTGGACCGGATCAGTGTTTTATTCAAGTCATATATTTTCCACCACCAACTTGATAGGCCTGTCGTAGCTTCATATGCCTTATAATCCATCTTTAGACTAAGAGAGGCACAACATCAGTCCTCGTTATTGTGGTAGGGTTAACCCACATTTCACCAATGATAAAAAATTTTTGCCATGCCAGTAATTGACAGACAGATAGACAGACACACTACCGAATGAGCTAACAATTAAATTATGTTAATTTTGAGCAATAAGGTGCTAATGGTAAGAGCAACATCAGTACTAGTAGATTCAAGTTTAAAGATGAATCAAAGATTTCAGGGTGAATATAAGGATTTCAGGGTAATGTACCAGGCATGAGATGCGTATAATTTGAGGGTTTCTGATTTACTTCATACCACAAACTCATTCATGAACAAGGATGAGGAAAAAGTATGACAGTCATCCCAAATGTACAGCTTTTCAAAATGGCGGCCAATCAAAGATGGTGCCCGTCCGGAATTACAAAAGCGGCTATTAATATGGCTGTAGCTATTAGACAGACAATACTTTATTCATATTAGAGCTTTATTTGTTTGTAATATTTTTTGATATCAACATTATCACATCTCTAACAGTTTTTTAGTAACTGAAGAAGAAATATGTCCATTCAAACCTTTGGTTGGATAGTATCATTATGTATAAATACAAAGTTAAAGAAGCTTTAAATTAGTATATTTAACAAATCTGTTATTGTGATATAGCCAGAGTTATTCTGGTTTAAAAATTCAGTAGCAAGCATTCTGAGCATGTTAATTAAACTCAACTGTCATAACAGTCTCAAATGTTTGTTTAGATGTAAAAATATCTTAATTATAGGTGTGCAAAGTCCATTTTTTCAATTCGGAGCGAATTAAAATCAAATATATGAAATATTCTCAAAGCCGAAGCGAAGTATGAATATTTCCTTTTAGTGGTTTTATGCATAAAATATTATGTTGTTTATATTACTCCATACACTAAAATTATTTGGAAAATGTTTTATTGTTTGTAATATTTTGTGTCAATCTGACAAATCAAGTTATCTTAATATGCTATTCAATTACTTCAGATTTTTTTTCCATATGAATATTAATTTTTAATGTACGAAACAGCTCAGAATGGCTATAAGTGAACATAAATAGAATATTTTAGTTGTCGATATTTTTATTGAAAAGCTCCGAAATTGGAATTTGTTTCGAAGCCAAATCATAGCTTCGCACACTCCTAATCTTGAACGTATTATTCTAGGGATGTGTGAGACTCAAAAATTCGAAATCGAGACAAGAAAAATCTCAATTTCATCTCAAACATCTAAATTGGTTTTCGGAAAATTTGAGAATTAAAAAAAAAAAAAAAAGAAATATGCAAATTACTACCCAGGTAAATTTCCTAACCAAGCCAAGTGAAAACCTATTATTTTTAACAGAATTTGATAGTTAATAAAAGGTTTAATTAGAAATTAATATAATTTTTTCCCATAAAAGAGCCAAAATTGGCAAGCCATGTTAAATATGAAAGTGTTTCATTAGATATGTCGTTAAGAAAAATGTTGCTTCAAATATTTCTTTCAATATTAAACATTTAAGATTAAAAGCTGCTACGCCACAAAAATTAAATTATAAATTGTATACATTGTGGTTTAAATTAGGAGGGATAGCCAGCACACTTACCTTAGTGATACTGGAGTAGAAATTGTTTAGATATAACACTAAAAAAAATTGTTAAGGACAAGCTTTCACTGTCACAAACAGCTTCATCAGGTCAGGTCTACTCCAGTATCACCAAGGTAAGTGTGCTAACTATCCCTCCTAATTTAAACCATGATTTAGCCTAGTGCTCTATACTACATAACCTCAAATTGTATACATTGCGATTTATCACTAGTCAAAATATCTTCTATATTGTCTATTTTAATGTAAAATTTAAGAGTATCTAATAAAAATTCTCATTGAAACCTATAATAATTTAATAAATACCTATTAATATTTATGTTATAGAAAATCTAATTGAATCTACCTTTCAAACAATATAAAATAACTATTTAACAAATTAGTTTTACATGTGAGTGTTGGTAACATTTTTCGTTATTTTCTTGTTCAGTCTTTTTGACTAAGCTTACTTCATAATATATGCTCATGTGCGGTTAATTTTGATGATGGGATAAGAAAACTAAAATCGGAACAAAGATATTTAGTTAAGGAATAAATAAATGAAACAATGTAACTTCGTGATAAAACAATAAGGATAAATATAGTTTTTGTGAAGAAATGATATATTAAAAACATATTTTAAAGTATCTATTTTTTTAAATTCGGTATTTTCTATTTTCAGTTTAGTGTTGGTTGGCTTGATTTAAATTTATTACAAATTTACTAAACAACAATGAAGACATTACCATTTTGAGTTAATTTTCATTTGTTCCTTTCTGTTTATTGGTCTGAATTCCTTCATTCCAAACCAATAGTAAACATGTAACTTACAAATGAAGCCTCATTGAATAAAAATGTGTAGATAAAAAATAAAATAAAAAAGGCATAATAAACAGTTGTTGAGAACACAAATCAAGTTTATTCAATTCACCAAATAGGATCTTAAAATGAGCGTTCACTGTTTTCAATTAATGACATTGGAAAGAATATTTAAGTACTGTACTGGTAGCAGCTACTTGGAAATAAAAACTTTTTCTGTGACTATTATTTGTCGAATAAAAGAGATTAGCTTTGTAAAAATGGCCAAAAACATTTTTTGTTAGATATTTAATAATAAATGTTACTGTACAGAAAATCTAACGTGTCTGATATCCTGCTTTGCCAACACACAGTCGCTTGGAACTTTAATCTCTCAATCTTACAGAAATCTATTTAACCAACACTAAAAGTTTTCAAAGCTAAAAATCAAAACCATAAAAGTCATATAAACTCAAAATTAATAAAATAAATTGCGAATTTTATAACGGAAAGAAGAACATATTTCTTACGTTACGAAAATATAAAGTTGTCTGTCATAACTAATCCTATGCACATTAGCTCGCCAGAAATTAGTTATGAAGTGTTGTGGCAATGATATATCGGACTACGCTCCAAATATATTGAATTAAAATAAATAACTTTTTTACTCTATTTTTATTAAATTTGTCTTATTCAAAAAGCTAAATAAAACATTAAAAATTTAAAGTGACAAAAAATATAATTATAAGAAAGTGGTCATCTTAATTTGATCGAAATATTATAACTCTAGATATAACAGGTTGTGATATATCATTTAACGATAGATATATCTATATACCGTATTGGCCCGAAAATAAGCCGCAATTATTTCCAAGAAACAGCTCTCATAAAACTCTAATGCAGTCTATAATCGCACTCTTAGATAATACACATTCAATTTTGTACCTATATGATATGCATGATGTTAACTCGATATATCTCGCCAGCCCTATTTAAAAATAAATGAACCTTGATAGTTGGCAAAATTATTTAAAAATTGATGAACCATGACAGTTGGCAAAGTTATTTAAAAATAGATTAAGAATTACTATCTTATTCGTGTGTACAATATTTGAGCCATAATGGCTGCAAAATAAAATTATTTTTTCAGCGCATTTTCATTTTATCAGCAATATATCCTTTTGGTAAAGTGAGCTTAAATATTTCTAGTGAGATTTTGTTTCAGTATGTTGGTCAACATTTATTTTAATGTGAGAACAATAACTTACTATGCGTCTTAAATGGTCAACATTTATTTTATTGTGAGAACAATAATTTAGTGCCTGTATTAAATTAAGAAGTGCAACATAGCGGATCATGTCGAGAAAAAAGCGGGTTGTAGCCAGGGAATTAGACGAAGGAAGCTATGATGCCAATTTTAAATTAGAGGTAATAAACTATGCAGAAACTATGAGTAATAGAAGGATATCTGCTGAATCCATTGTCCACGGATTTAAGTGCTGCTTATCCAATAAGATGGATAGCACAGAAGATATTTTGTGGGAGGACCATCCAGAAGAGACCAATGAGAGTGAAGAAAGTGACTGATGAGAGCAGTGATGAATAATTTTTCGTTCTTCTCAAAATGTCTCGTTGGCCTATTTTTTTCAGTGGTCACATTTTAAGTGTATCATTATTTTTTAATTTCCAAGTGGCCTCATTTTTAGTATGAACAACTTACCTTTTTTTTCCAAGCGATTTAATGTTGAGTATGAATAACTTACTTTTTTATTTCTAAGTGACATCATTTAAAGTGTAAATATTGTGAGTTTTTTCTATGAAAGTGATTTTATTTAAGTAACCAAATTTTAAGTGTAAGCACCTACCATTAAATAATTCCTATTTTCAAATGCTTTAATACACTGATCATATTTAAGTGGGAATATTGTTTTTTCTCTAAAAGTTATCGAAAATTTAGGGTGTGGCCTATTTTCTGGTAATGTGATATTACAGAAAATTTCATTATATAGCAATTGTTTATTTAAAATCGATTCATGTATTCTGACGGTCTCACCTAACTTTTAGTTTTAAAAAAGTGTGTCAAAGTTGTTAAGTTTTTACCTCTTGTTACTGTCATAATGTCATGTCCTATTATATTCAAGACCATTTTATTTTTCATTCAGAAAACCTCAAAATGTTAGGTTTGTATTATATTCGAGGCATACGGTATATTTACATTTTGCCGGCAATCAAGTGAAATGGTAACTAAACTGAGAGATAATCGATTATCACCTACTTTGAATGTTGCCGTTTTGTTTAGTTAACAGTTTTATTGAGAGCTAAGAATCGAAGTAGCAAGAATCGGAATGTTAAGATCAATTCTTGATTCTTTTGATACCAGTAAGAATCAAGGGTATCGAGATATCTAACAATCAAGTTTGACAGCCCTAATTTTAATCTTTTAAATTCCTTTGCTAATATTATGCAGAAACTGGCTAGCAAGGTAATTAATATTTATAGAGGGATTTTTAGTGTTTAAAGGACCAATATTGGCATAACTGTTGTTTAAGGTCACACATCACACAGGCGTTTATGAGGCTTTAATGTGAATTATTTGTAATAACTTTCTGGCACATATGACTAATGAAAGTGTTTGGCTCAGGTGGGTAAATAAAGGAAATATTTTGTTTGTTTTCTTCAAACATTTGCCAACAAGAATTTCATAAAATTGCTTGAATAGATGTATTAAACAGTTCTGAGTACTTGTTTTTAAGTTAAGTAGTAAATATATTGGCATACCTATTCCCAAGTGTCTAAAAAAGAAAGTTTATTTTATTTTATTTTATTCACAATAAAATTATAGATTTGGTTTTAAAATATTTACCTCTGCAGAAGAATTGATTAAGGTGGTTGTCATATTATCAGCCACAAACCACCTCTGACTCTTCATCACGATATTAGTTGGCGGCTCATGGGTTTGCCCAGCATCAGATGACCAAACTGTAATGGTCACATCGGGCTCCATCTTAACTGAGCGGTGGAACTTGAAGATTGTTTCTTCTTCCCCAGCCACACGGTGAATTTGCCACCCACTCAAAACTATTTCCTGCAAAAAAAAATTTCAAGGCATAAATAAGCACATTCAAACAAAATCTGATAGTATGATGACAGGCTAAGAAATGTCAGGGTAGCCGAGTATAGGTACTTTTTAGGAGTCTGCGAGCTTAAGTTTGACTCGAACGAAAAAACCCAAGTCAAGTATTTCTAAAAGCTCCCAAGTTCGAGTATATCAATAATTTTAAAATGTTAAAGAGTACATATTTGTGTATTTTAAATGTTCATATCACATCTTTTAAAATTTGAGATTCAAAAAATATATTAGAACACATGCTCTTAAAATAGTAATGACGCTCATTTTTTATAAATAGTAAATACTTTTGAAAAAAAGGGGAAATGATGGTTCTTGAATTTGGAAAAAGACTTAAAAAAACAATTTAATTCAAAAATAAGAACTCAGATAAAAATATAATAAAAATTAATTAAAATGGTTTTAACACTCATGTCTTTAAGGACATTAAAATTACAATAACAATTATTTTTATAAAGTTAGTAAAATGAATAAATTGCATGATATCTTGGAAATTTATAGTAACAGGGTGGCTACAATACATATTTTACAAAATTCCCTCTGACTTTTCCAGGTTTTCCAGGCAACATTTTTTAATTTTCCCTGGACTACTTTTTTCCAGTTTTAATGGTGGATGATTTGTTTTATTTATTATTGGTCACATATTAAAAAGGTTTGTATCTAGTAAACAAACAGTTTTATCAGGTTTTTAAAAATTAAAATGTTATTTCATTTAGATATTAACGTTTGTTTTAGTGTTTAGTTGTGAAATTAATGGGATATTTTAGACATATTTTTGAATTCCCTGACATTTCCCTGTCATCCAAAAATTCCCTGACTTTTCCAGGTTTTCTGTATGTAGCCACCATGAATAAGATAGTGGAGAAACACTGCACACTAATGTAAAGTAGGTGATGATGAAGGAAGCCAAACTGAAAGGAGGTTAGGCCTAAATGGGAACACACTTCTTTCTTCATGTCTTCTTAGGCTTTTACACTTCCCACTTCCCACTTTTACAGTTGCATATTGTTTTGAATTTTTGGAAATATTCCTTGTTCATTAATATCTCTTCCTATGAAAAATAAATATTTCTGAAAAGTCAAAACAATGTGCAACTGTGGAAGTTTGAAGAAGTGGGAAGTGTAAGAAGGGGTGTCAGACCTATAAACCATTTAAAATGTTTCAAAACAATAAAACATTTAAGGGGCATCAAGCCTAGACAACATGCAAGGGTGTCAAGCCTAGACAACATGTAAGGGGTCAAGCCTAAATAACATTTAAGGGGTGTCAGGCCAAGAGAACATTAAAGAGAATTTTATTTATTTATATATATATATATATATATACACACACACAAATTAGGGAACTTCACTATATTTCCGTCATAATATGGAGTTAAGAACACATTAAATAATATAATTCACATATATATATGTGTGTGTGTGAATTAATTTCTACTTAATCCAAGGTTTTCGTGTCTTTTATACTGTTGATATTTGGACTTTTTATTAAACTCCAAATTTAAAAATCTGTTCTACATTGAATTCTGTTATTATATGACCTAGTTTATTAATCATCCCATTATTTTACCCTTTCAAATAATAATAATGTTTTAATTTAAGGAACCTCTACAATGTCCAGTTAAACATTGTCAATGCAATTTTTAAATAAAAATTTCTGTCAAAAACTTATCACAAAATTCATAAAATTCGATTTAGATGAAACCTGTTGTTTAAAAACTGGAACAAAAGTTTCTTTCATTTCATGAAATCTTGTGTTAAATTCAAATATCTTTTTTTAAATACCAGCTCAAATAACAATGTTTTGAAATAATTGTTTTCATTCTGGCAATGAGTTCTGATAATGAAAGCTAGGTCAGGGGATTGGGCGGTAACGATTGAGTTTCTTTAAGAAGCTGCATTTACCTCTTTCTAATGTAAAGTGTGAGCTGTGTTCTTTTCATTATAATAGCCATTATTGTGTGCCTTCCTTTTATATGTTTGTACCCAGTATCCAACTTTCCTACACCTACTTTCAAATATAATACAATCACTCTTTGATAAAAGTGAATACTAACAAGATTAAATATCGTCTTATAAAACATTGTTATAGGTATTTGTTTTAAATTAGACTATTGTGTTAGTTTTTCATATTTTATTATTAGGTAGCACTGTTCCAAACCCTTTTTATTGGGTCAGTTTTCCTTATTTGTTATAAATAAGAACAGTTGATCAGCTAGTAAACAAATTACAAAATGTGTCATATTAACAAAACATAAACTTACTTTGTTCCCTTTGTTATGCAGCTTCACAAACTTTCCCTCAGTGCACACCTCAATGATCTCTATGTCTCCGGTGGCCTTGGAAGACACGCGGTAGTTTGATTCAGACAATGAGGCTGACTCTTCTAAAGTGGTGCGCTTGCGCTTAGCCCCACGTTGGGGGGTGCCACGACGAATTGGAGTTTGTTGCTGGAACTGGGAGCTCCTAATAGCAGATCCCGAACTTGAACCTCCAGGTGAAATGTTCAAGCTAAAAAATGTGATATATGTTATAGAGAAAATATAAGCTAAGATCTAGTTTTGAACTTGAGAGTAAGAGGATATATGTACTACGTTATGTGCTATGTATAGATGTACTTAAAAATGACCTTACAACAAAAGTCCGGTATGGCCATGTATAACAGCTGTAAGTGTTCCTAATATATTTTGGTAGTTTAGGAGTGTTTCATACAAACTATTTTCCAAATTATCCTGACTCGGATTAGGATTAAAATAGTAGTAGTCATTATAGTAAAAGGTCAATCATCAGATGGCCAAAAGATATATAAATGAATAACCAACCATCATAACAGTATGTTTATCGATGTTTCTTTTTCTTATGCAAAAATGTAATTATAGTCTATAATTCAATTTGTTTTAAAAGTGTATAATAATCTGTTAACCTTGATTAAAATAATTTCACACATAACAAGGGTGATACATTTTGTAGGATTTGAAATACTCAAATTTTCCAATTTATCTAGAGCAAAGAAAAAGAACTGAAACCTGGTAATGATACTCTTTCAGTTTTCTTTTGTATCATTACTATACAACTATTGAAATTGTGGTACTTTAAAAGGTTAGTGATTAATTGATCTCAAAAGGGTACAGTTAGATGTGTGTGAACCAAAGAAAGAGTCTGCTCTAATTTGTTCATACTTGCAAATCATCACAGCCACTAATTTTTAAGGCTTTCATGACTTCTCTTTATTATTTGAAATTCAGTTTCCAGCTGCAAATCAGCCCTGTATAATTACACCAACTCACCGATGCTCCTCATTCTTCAACAAAGAGCGATATGTGGATATCTCGGCATCCAGAGACACCTTCACATTCAATAACTCCTGGAACTCCCTCATATTTTCTGCTAGTTTACTTCTTAACGTATCAATTTCTCTGATAAGCACAGTTTTGTCCTCTGCGTGAGCAATTCTCTCCATCTCCAGTGTTTGCTCCAGGTCACGCATACGGGCCTGCCAACAAAATATACATTAGATATATACTGTTTTATAAGATTTGAAGAAGTTTACTGAAATGACAAAAAACTGCCTTTATAAAATCTTTGTTTGTAAAAAGGTAGGATGCCAAAGATAATTTTGTAAATTAAATATGTAAGAAAAAGGCCACTAGGGATGCCAAGAAAGAGATGGAAGGAGTATTTTGTGGGATGGTGGGCGGGAGGGTGAAAGGCGTAGCATGGCTTCACAGACGACCAAAGTATCCTTCCAAGCCAACAAGAACAGATGGATCACGGAAACCGTAGATGGCGCTAGCTAGCGGACAGGTCTTGCGGAAAAAATAATACATTTGGAGACGTCAGTTTTCTTGAGAACTAGCAAAATTTTATGTTAATATTTTCAACACCCCCTCTAAGATAATGTATTGATGTTTATTATTGTTACATTTTCTTATTTTTTGTTTTGAAGCCGGCAGTTTTCTATTGAAGAATGTCAATTTTATCGATATTTGATCACTGTTAAAATCATAGAGGTGGTGTGTGTATAAAAAGTATAACTTAATCAACATGCTTCTATTCTTGAACAAACCGTTTCCGGAAAGAAAATTGCAAAACAATAAAAATTCTAAGATAACTGTTTGTTCCTATGGCTCTGCATTTCCACACCAAATGAAAAGGGCTAACTGCCTTAAGTGATTTGTAAAAGGAATTAGATAGACTTGTGTAGTTAGGGAGTAGATAAATCACAAAAAAAAGGACTAAACTGTACTTTTTTTAAAGTGTTCTCTTTGTTATTTATAATGTAATATACATGACTAACAAATTCAAATTAATTATTATCTAATGACATAGAAATGTATAAGAGTGTTTATACACTGTCTTATTCTACATGACAAATGTAGTGTTATAGTGTTATGGTAATTAAGTGTAATTATTAAATTTGAAATATTTTGCAGAGCCAATCAAGTCAACAGTGTAATAAAAGTTAAAAACTTATTTGTTGGCCGTGGATTAAGACATAATTACAATGTGAATTTAGGGTCTGAGTGTTTTGATGTGAAAAAAGAACTATGAGCACTAGGTAGTGTAAAAGAAAATGGTGTGTATTTGGTTAATTTCAAGGGGGATTAATTTTCAAAAATGAAGATTTCCATCCCCGCCCCCCATATCAAAGTGATCATAATTTAGCCTACTGTGAATATTTGGGAACAGATTTATTTGAGTCAATATGGTATATTTAAACTTTTTTAAGTGAATTATATTATTATTTGCGTCTACACATTAAATAAACGCACATTTTAAATTTTTCTAATAGTATGTTGGGTCTTTAGTCAAATCTTTCTTCTTTTTTAACCTAAGCTTGAAGATCCAATTAATTATAATAATTTTATTTAAAAATAGTTTACCAGTTATTTATGGTGAATGTTCCCTTGATCTGTCTCATATTTTAGTATATAAGCTTCCTGTGTAGGCTAGTTCATATGCGTTAATGTGGCATTTTCAAATAATCAAATTATAACTTCTTAAATATTCAAATATAACATTTACTTTCAAGATATTTATAAAAAAATATCTTCTACTTCACTTAAAACTGAAAAGATTATCAAACACTTGATTGAACATTAATGTAATCAGGTGAAAAATAAAAATCCATTGGAATGATTCGGAATGTGAAGAGATTTACTAACCGACAAAGATGCATTTTGTGCTTCCAAATCTGCAATTATTTTATTGGCGCTCTCCATGCGAGTGCGCATCTGGTGTAGCTCCTCCAGTCGAATGTTGGCAACATCTGCGTCTCTAATAGAGTCCAAATTCATATCCTTTAGCTAAAATTATAATGAAAATCAATTAGAAAAAACACTCAAATCATTATTTCAGGTCCAAATAAATGAAGATACACTAATTTCAGTTTAAAAAAATGTGTTGGGGAATTTGAAAATGAGAAAATGTTTGAGTGTGTAATTGCACAAGTGTGTGGGTGAGTGTGAGAAGTGAGTAAGACTGAGAACGAGCAATTGAAAGAGAAAAAGTGTGTGTGAGAAAGAAAATTGAATGAAAAAATGTTAAATTTTTGGAGATATTATGTGTGAAAAAGAGAAAATGTAAGGGTGTCTGCGAGAATTAGAGAAAAAGAAAGGGTTTGAAAGAGGTAGAGTGGGTTTTTATATATATATATATATATATATATGGGTTGAAAAAGAGTGGGTTTGAAAAAATAGAGAGTAGGTTTGAAAGAGAGAGAGAGTGTGTGTGTGTGTGCGCGTGTAATGTATGTGTATGGTGTGTGTGATTGGGGAGAGAATGAGTGTGCCAGATACAGAGAAAGAATGCAAAAATATAGATGTGGTATTCGAACATTACAATACTTTGAAATATCATTCCCTAAAAATTAAGTATCAACATAGAACATAACTGAACTTACTGTATTTGTAAGAATGTGAAGAGATAAATGGGGAACACAAAACATTGCTTTTAAATATCATATCCACAAAATTAGCAGTAAAATTAAAACATAGTTTAACTTGTGTATTTGTACTATGTTGCTACTTGCTTAAATGAACATCAAAACTAAACTCATTATTTGAATAAAATTAACAACAAAACTCATAGTTATATGGTTAAAATAGTTATTTTTTTAACATTATTCAAGACCATTTTATCGCTTTTGAGCTTATAATACATACATAAATTTAATAATAAAGGAAATTGATAAAACTAAAGAAAAAGGAAAAATAAACTACTAAGAATAAATTTAATGAAGAAAGCCCACCTAGGGAAAGAGAAAATGTGGGAAGAATCCAATGCACAAAGGTGACATCTTCTTCCTTTCTTCTGTCACATATACATGGTAGCAGACAGAAGAAAGGAAGATGTCACCTTTGTGCATTGGATTCTTCCCACATTTTCTCTTTCCCTAGGTGGGCTTTCTTCATCAAATTTATTCTTAGTAGTTTATTTTTCCTTTTTCTTTAGTTTTATCAATTTCCTTTATTATAAAATTATCTAGCCATTGGGCCACCTCATTTTTAAACACAATACATACATAAACATATTTTAACATTTTATCATGCGCAAAACGAAACAGACCATATTTTCACAAACTTAAGAATTATACCTTTTAATTCTTGAATTATGCTCAATAATATTGATTTAAATGTGAATTAATGATAACATTCTAATAAAAAATAAAAGTTTACCCAGTTCAGGAATCTCAATTTAGATATGTTATGACCAGCATCCAAAGAGAAATATTCATCCAAAGAGAAAAGGGTGATGTGTTCGAACCAACAAATAAAGATGGAGTTATTTTTTAGCCAAAGACTAAACAAAGAACGAAAAACAAAAAATTCTCCGTGCAAATCGGGTTTTCATAGAAAACATTTTCCCCCGACAGCCTGGATTCCTAACCGTTAAAATGAGTGTTCGTTTGTCAAAATCTGTTCAGTCATTTCCTCATAAATTCTATTACCAGAAACAGGCTTATCAAATTTGTGCGTGTATATATAGGGTAAAACCCTTAACAAAAACCATTTGAACTTTAATTCGAATTCCGAGAATATTTCATAAATTTGACTATAGTTTAATCACCAATAATATTTTACACCAAATGGTGGATATATGTGGAGAGAATCGCAAAATGTTATGGTAGCCGAAAAGTTTAATTTTATAAAATTAACCATGGCATTAAAAGATTCCGGCAGTCAACTATGAAAAGAACTTTATTTAGCTTTGCCAAGGTTGCCACGATTTTCTACTGATGTTATCTATTAAAATTGACAACTGCACATCACAAAACCTAATGTATGAATACCTTAAATTATTAAAACTAGTTGTTACATATGTTCTTTGTCCATTATCAAGAAAATGTGAGTATAATTAATTGGTATTTAAAATTAATCGAATGCAAGCTTAGTGTTCACTTCTTGGGGTGTTAGTTAATTATAACAGAATGTGTGTTGAGTATGAAAAAACAAAAATCTATTATATTTACTGTTAATCAAACCTTGGTGCCTTAACATTGCAAGTTTGGTACCAAAAGAGTTAAAAGGGGTCGACTGAAATCCAAAATAACCTGATTTGTAAATATAAAACTTAACAAACCTGTTGCCTGAACAGCTCTTCCATTTCCTTTCGGTTTTCCTCCATTTGCTGCTCATACAGTTGTCTTGTCTCCTGTAAATCGATCTTCAAGCGGGCTTCATAATCTGCTACACCTGCATCAACTTCACTTATTTCAATCAATCTTCTGGTTGTGCTTTCCTTCAAAGTTTGCTCGTACATCTGCATTCGGACACCCATAACCAATTAATAAATTTGTAATATGAACTCTCCAAAATGTAATCAACTGGTAAGTTTCCTGAAAACTCTTTATTTAAACAAATGTGCGTTGCTTAGGTTAAAACTGTAAAAAATTAATTTATATTTAACCAAAACAATTTTTATGAACAATATTAAAGGTTAAATCAAGGAGTTGGGTGGGTTTAACAAAATGGTATTTTTGTATGGTGTGCAGTGTTCCCCCCCATTAACATGGAGAGAGCATGGGAAAAACAAGACCTCCATCACATCACACCCGGCCAGTAATCAAACCTTAGCCTTGTCAATGAAAACTATGTGCCAATATAATGCCTTTTACCAGGCAACAAAAGACACAGTTGGGTAGGCCTGTAGTGAACGTATTTTAATCTATGTTAACATTATGTAAAATTTAATTTATTGGAGAAATCTTAAGATTCTATGAGGCCTGCTGATCTTAAGAGAATGTCTCTCCCTTTGGGTAGCACTTAACTTAGGCTGGTCATACAGCTCAAACCAAGCATTCTTAATGATGTGTTCTGTGTTTTTCATTTAAAAAAAACAAAGGTATTGAGACCAGTTGAACAAATTTTACTGTAAGCCTATCTTAAAATTAAAAAATTACTTAAATAATCACAATCTTGATGTTGTTAAGTGAATAATATGGCCTTGAGACCGTCTCTTAAGGGGGTGGGGGGTGGGGTTGTAGGGAACACGAGTTAAGGGCAGTATTTTTCCAGTTTTTATAACAAAACTATTTTTTGTCAAAAGGAATTCAATAATTCTCCAGTATAAACATAAAGATCTGTTTTCTTTACATGGTGAACTCAACAGTTCTTGAATATCTGTCAACGGTGTCCTGGAATGTAATGACAACTTGTTCTATTTTATCAAAAGTTTGCCATCCAACACAACTTTGCTCGGGACAGATATTCAACAACTGTTGATATCCCCTTGTAAATTAAAATTAAACTGTTTGTATTGGAGAAATATTTTATTTATTTTGGCCAACAAATATTTTGCTATAAATCCGCAAAAAACTGACCTCTTCTGATGTTTTCTTCCAAACCACCTTAAAATAAACTAAAACTCAGTATGACCCAATTCTTTCGCATGTATATGTGTGCATGTGTGTGCTGGGGTTGACAGATTTTTCTTGAATGATAAAAATTTGTAGCAAAACTTTGTTCAGAGGGGAAGCTAAACAGTTGGTCCTATGTCAATTGTGGCATGTAAGAGAACCCTGGAAGTTATGTGAAAATACCCTTCCCAGCAAAATTGGTAGGCCCTCTCTGCTAAAATTCTCTTGTGCTGATATAATCAGTCGGTCAGAAAGTGCATGTTAAATACATCAAATAAATTAAATAGAATAAATATTTATAATAAGACAAACTGAATCCAAAACATTAAGAAACTAAAGTACTTCAGTTGTGTTTAGAGATAAATAATCAAATGACTTAGAAATGACCTCACACTATTCTATTAATACAAAGAATGTGTTGTTCTAGCATGATTTATTCTTAAATTTAAATGTTTTGAAATGTATTCAAGAAAGCAGTAACAATTTGTTTATGATGTGAGCAAGCTAAGGCAGATGGAAATTGGTTTTATTTGAATGTCAAGAGAAAGTTTTAGAGCAACAAAGAGCTATTAACCTTTATAAATAAATTTATATAAGTAGAACTTCTTTTCTTTTTTGTCTACTGCAAGTGTATAGTAAATATTGAACAGCTTGTATTATAATGCTTACAAAAGGTTGTAAGTTATTTAATAATCTACTTAAGATTTAACTATTTATTTGAAGATATATTTTATTGCCTCAGTAGGTACGGCAAAATAAGACAGAACTAGATTGGTGGATTAATGTTATTTCAGTATATAGCAATTAAACCATTCTTGGGTAGTCCAATGTAATAAAAACCTACATTTCTCTTAAATTCCAGGTCTTCTTTCAAAGTTGTCACGGTATTTTCCAACTCCACACGAAGTATAGTCTCTTCATTGAGCCTGTTTGTTTTGTCTTCCAAAAGTTTCAACAACTTTTCATGTTCCAACTCAAGATCCTGTAAAAAAAACATACCTAACCAATGAAACTATAGACAGAAATATGCATTCTTATCACATTACATAGGAATTGATATCCAAGATATTAATACCTCTAGAAGAGTTTCCCAAACTTTTCACATACTCCTTTAGGGGACACGACCTAGCCCAGTGGTATTAGATGTTTTTTGTTTGTGTGGCAAGATATAATTTCTCTTAAAATTTGTACTTAATGTGCATTGTGTCCGTTATACATTCTATAAGCTACATCTAGCTACATCTATATTAATAAAATAGAGTTTGTGTATATGTATGTATATCATAAACGATGCAAGATATGCAAGATACCCATCGGTATTAAATTTACAAATTAGTAGCCTCTGTACATCAACATGTATGGTTCAAAACCGGAATTATAAAATTTGGATTTGATTTTTCTTTGAATAACTAAAAACTGGATCAGAAGAAAAAAATTATAGATTTTTTCCCCCTATTTGAAGTAAGGGGTAACTACAGTACATGATTCAGTTCGTGGTTACATTTAAGTGCCTCACAAGAAAAGTTTTCAAGTTGGACGGAAAAGTTTTTGTCCAAAAAAAAAAGTAGGTTTAGTGTTTATTTTATTCATACTTGTTTTATTTTAATGCATTCATTATGGACAATAATTAAGGAATATGGTTCCTACAAAATGCTTATTTTTTTTAGAATTGTACTAACCACACTATTTTTTTTTAAATTATTTTGTGCATTCCATTAGCTCCATTTGTTTGCATGTCTCATATTAGGGTTGATTTAACCTACATATTTGGTCAATAATCTTGAAGAATATGTTTAGGATTATAATTAAACTAATTGATATATATAATATGGGTAGAAACTTTGTTTAATCAGATGATCCAATGAATGGGGCACAGAATTGATGGTGCCAGTATGAAAGAATAAGTTTTAGCCCTAGTGGAAATGTATCTTATTTTTATGTTTTTATAAACCACTTTTCAATAATGTTAAGTTAATACTTCCAAATACACCAGTATAGGTAGGCCATGTGGGTAATTATATCAAGTATTTAACATTATTCTTATTGGACATTCAAGATAACTTTGCTCTTTTGTCTTGTCTATGGTTGAAAGGTTACCAAAACTAAGAAACCCTGTTGCATATCTTGTCAAATTTGAAAACAAGCCTTAACAAGTGACAAGTGATTTACTAGGACTATTTTCCCTAGTTTCTGTTGGGTTTGTTTACACCGTATTTCTACTTGTTCAGGCTATACACACATGAATTAATTACTCTGATGTGTTAAGTATTAGTAAGGTTGAATTTTGAGGAAATGTACTTGTATTTGCATGGAGGGATAGTGAAAAACAGGGTTGCAGGGTTGTCAATATTTATTACAAAATCTCTGTGTTCAGCTAGTTTCCCTCATAGCGTGAGGGGACTAAATTTAATTTTTCCTGAAATTGATTACTTTGAAATTGGTCTGATCAATATACACATTCCAATACTTAAAATATATATACATACACACAGAGTACCGGATATTGTGTAAAGTATGAAAGATCAATTGTTCCCAATTTTAATAAAACTTTAAACAAAGTTTCGACGCGGGGAGTGGGGGTATTAAAAGTCTACATCATTAAGTCAAAATGTGTGTAAATAATTTGTTTATAAGAAACATATAACTTGAACGGGTAGTAATGCATGGTGCTAAATATTATTATTATTGTTGTTGTTGTTTACAAGATTTACTTCTACTGAAAATATTTAATGACTAGCAAGATTTACAGGTACACCCCTGAAATCTGTGTGTTCCCAAGGGGGTACACAAACCACAGTTCAGGAAATAATGTCCACGACAAATGCCTGTTGTGTAATTATTTCATTTAAATGGCCCAAATACATGAAATCACAGTTTTTGTTGGGTTTTTTTTTGTGTGTGTGAGCAAAGCTGCCTCTATTCTAGGTTTATAGAAATACAATGCTCATGATCTTTAAAGGGGGTAAAAAGTAATTTAATAACTATATACACAGGTAAATAATTATGTCACTCACCCTGAGGTTTGTAGAGAGTTTATCACGCTCATGTCTAAGTTGATTGCACTTTTTGTTCAAATCATCACGTTCACTTTGGACAATAGAGAAACTTCTCTCAAGCAGGAGCAGATCCTTTGTTTTTTTATCCAACCTGAAATAAAACAATAATATTAAGATAAGAGTTCATGTTTAGTAACAAACATAGCCTGGAGGATTTTACAAACAAATGTGTGAGGTAAGATGTAAGAGAATGGTAAGCTCTAGTAAAACTATATTCTTACATCAAGTCACTTGCTTGGAAACTATCACCAGATGGAGAGAATCAATACCTATAAAATAACATGAATAATATGATTTAAAATGTTATATAAATGTTGATTACAAAACAGTTCATATTTTATAAACTGTACTTCCTGCCAGAATTCTACTATCTAAGTCATCTTCAATATTTTGAAGTAAGGAAAGTTTTAATGACTACATTTTTGTTCTGACTTTGATGCATTTAGTGTAGTGTATTCAAGATAATGATGTGAATTATGTTCTTGTGTCTATCTTGCTAGGTAGGTTTGCATCCTGTCACATAAATGTTTTGTTTACAAAACTTTGAGACTGCAGGTGATGGAAGGTGATCCCAGCTCACATATCATGTGGCATAGAGCCATTAAGTGAGGGATTTAATCTTGTGGTGCATTTGAAGGAGTTGGGAGTAGAGTGACCTAAATACTTTTGCCTCTATGTTTACTATCAATTTTACCTCTAGACACAACAAACTTAAGTTTTCTACAAAATAAGGAAAATAATAGAGCTTGAAGAATTTGTTCTTAGGTAAATCCAATAATAAAATAATCCTCTAGTAATGTTACTACACCATCAATGATTAATTAGTTAAATGTCATTATTTCATCAAATATAATTTTGTGACACAAATAATTTGTGCTTAAAATTAAATAACCATTCAAAAATATTTGGTTAAGTACAGCTGTCATTTCAAAAGAAGATTGGGTTGGGGTCTTGGGTTCATTTGCTTGAGGAGTGTAGTACTTGGTTTATTTAGACATTTTAAGGTTCTACTAAACTAGACTTTTTTTATACTCAACAACCAGATTTTTCAAATTTGGCCATTTAAACATTTATTTCAGTCCATTGTTGTAGTCTACATACATTTTAACTTTAAGCTATGTCCATTAAATTAATAAAACTTAGCCACATTTTCCTCAATGTTTGTGTAACCAGCACTGTAGAACCTACAATAGATATCGCTATAGACAGTAGAGCAAGACAAGTCACTTCCTCAATCATCCACACACTAAAAAATCATCATCAGCTCATGTGCTTTCCACACTTATAGACATCCCACTTCACAAATTTGAATCTTATTTCCATTCATTCACTGGGATGCGCCAAGCTGCCCCAATCATCCCCCCTCCTCTTTCCACCTACCCAGCGTAACTGGGTTAAAACTGCTTTCAAAACTTCACTTAAACAAAGTATTTATAAACAAATTTAGTTCTTCATGTTTATGAAAACAAAGCAAATTAAACCTTTTATAGACAAATGATGGAATAGTTGTATGAATAGAAGAATGAATAGAGTTAACCATCTTTCTTTTTGACAGAAGAAACATGTGCAGCCTTGTTTTTGGTGTCAGGTGGTTCAAGGGTATGTTCCCTGTTTTACTCATTAATTTAAAAAACTGTTAATGTACCATTAAAATTAAACTCAAAACAAAAGAAAAAAATTGTACAAATTACACTTCTATTTAGAATCTTAGTTTTAAAATACATTTTTATCGCGTAATGCATGGTTTCCGCTATTTGTAACAATCTCAAGTAATTTGTGATGGTAAATATGGATTTTTTGCAATTGATTTAGGGAGGTAAACAAATATTTTCAAAATGATGATTCCCATGATAATTACACCCATGTGATACAGTGTCAATATTAAAATGACCTGCACAGTCCTCTATAGTCTGACCCAAAATGGTCCAAGGCCCATCTTTATCTTTATGATCCGAAAAAGCCTGTATACAAAATCTCATACGTGAATAATAAATTGTGTGATTCCTCCAAAAAAGGTAACAGTAGCAAGTAAGATGTGCACATGCGTTATCGAGTTTACACTTTTTATTTTGGCAAGGTTTAAGGAGACCCAAGTAAAGGTTGTGTACACATGTCTTGTATCACAATGTATTAACCCTGTGTGTTTTTTGATTTTGAAGCACACTAATTTGTATCGTGTTGAAAATGGTTATTTCTACATTTTGTATGAAAATAGGGAAAAAACTCAAACCAAGAATATTTTCAACCCAGTGTGATAAGCCATTTAGTGTGCATACCTAACTGGCTAATTCCCTGTTGTCTGGTAGTTTTAGGTAAATTGTGGTAGGTATGTTTAGAAAATACAAAAATAGTCAACATTGAATAATGTTTCTCCTGTGGGCCTATCCCCGAGATGTTTAGAGTTTATTTCTTTGAGAGATCAGGCGTTCACGTGACACAATCTCGAAACTTTTTCTATTTAGCTATTCTTGAAAAAAATTTGTAACTGATTGAAACTTTTTCATTCGGATAAATCTCACTGCGGTTCTACCTCTCGTAATCGTCATTCTCGAAACAGATAGTTCGAAATTATTTGTTGTTGGACAAAATGTGAAATGGTGGAAGCATGGATGGACTATTTGATAATAAAATAACTTGAAGAATTTGAAAATGAATTTAATAGAATGCCACATATATTTCATTAACACGAAGACTCTTTTGAGCTGAGTGATAAGAAATTTATTAATTTGTTCAGGCTTAATAAACGTTTTTATTCAAATAGAAAGGCATTCCATCCATATGCTGTATGTTATTTAATTTTGGCTTTTTATGTACCTATTAAAGTTATTAAGACATATCATACATGATATAATATGTTATACTAGTAATAGCTTTTTATTAAATCATTTAGCAAAACAAAGAAACATACATAAAGTGTAATCTGCTTTTGCTCTTTGCTTATTCTCTTCCAATCCCATTTTATTTAGACTTTATCGAGCTAAACATAACCAACTAAAAATAAAACTGAGATAAAACGAAGATGGCGAAGACAACATTTTTGTTATTCTATTGTTTAAATGGCTGAAGGGTGCGTTCACACACCTATAAAGTAAATCTCAGATCACAATTTCTGACACCAGAAGTTCGGAATTTTTCACTTAATACAAAATTAGAGGACTCAACACGAATTTTGAAATTTTTAACTCAGGAATGGCTACTTTAAGAATATGAAATTACGAGTTTGAGTTGAACATGGCGATATTCGCCGTAGTAAGATAAACTCGCAACATCTCCAGGATAGGCCCACTGGAGCCAGATATGTTCCGTCTCATAAGTTTTTTATTGTCTCTTTTCACCAAAATGTTTAGTTTGCACTAAGCTATTCTAGTCTTCCGAGTAGTTATTTTTTGTATTGCCCTAGATATTAATTTGTTTGGTTTAATTTGTTTCACTAATTATGTTTGTTTGGACATTTAGTTACTAAAAATTATTTTCACAATGATCTGGGCTCATTATTTGTTAGATAAATGAATGTTTGAAAAAATTAGAACGTTATGACCAAACAATGTATGTATATGATTTGCAAACCAACAAAAAATAAATTATCTAGAAATTTTAATTCAAACTAGTCTGCTAACGAGTATGAAATCACTGTTTGGTTTCAATCTATTAGTATGGCACAGTTTCATAGAACTTACATTTTTCTGATATAAATTAATTAATTACAAGAATTATAAACCTATCAACTTGTTTATGGTAAAGTGAAAGTTCTTTGCTCCACATATGACTTTTGCCAGATCAAACGAATTTAGTTATACTAAAAGAGCAGGTCAGTGTAACATTTAAAGGGAATGTACCATTTGCATGTAAGGAGAGGGGGAAACTATTTCAACCCCCAGATTCATAGTGCCCAAATAAAATAAATAATTAAGAGCAATGTTTTATTTAATTGGGCCTGTGGCAAAAATAGGAAAAAGTAATTTATAAAAGAAGAAATAAATAAGGAGGAATGTTCAACTATTATCAACCCGTTGCACTCCTTTTATCCCCCTTCCCCTATAATTTATTTTTTCTTTAGTACAGTACATATTTTAATTTGTCATTTTATTATAAATCCATATTTGGAAATAATGGTAGTGTAACACAATAGTAATATAATGATAATTATTACAATAATGATGTTCATTATCATCAAAAGATGATATAGGTTAAAATAAAATGTCAGGTTAGGTTAGGCTCCCTTCAGCCTCAATTCTCTTCATTGAGTCTAGCCAAGTACAACTTATGGGCCCCATGTCCTTTCATGATGAAATTCTTCATGAAAGATATTGTGTCGCACTGATAGTTGTAATGTTTAGACTACATGACTCTGATGGATACCTCAGAGAGACAGGTCCTCTTGTCAGTAAGATAGTTGGATATTTGTAAGAATCCTCGCTCAACATCAGCATTTTCATGGGGTAGCATAAGGAAAGCTTTAACAAACCTTTTAATTTAGCCTATTCTAGTTGGAAATATTTCATTATAACACTACCTCCAAAACAATGTTATAACCATTGAAGTTCAAAGACACTGTACAAGCTTTCGGGGAAATAATTCGAATTTATTCAAACAGCATGACCCATTATGACGTGAAATTTTGTTTTGCTAACTTACCAGCAAAAAAGATTGTAATAATACGTAATAAATTGCCTCGCTTTGGGCGTCAATAATAATAATATGTGATCAATCACCCTACTTCGGGTGTGAATTG
>CABFVX010003307.1:0-89286 GCA_902151425.1 Timema shepardi
CAGTCCGTCACGAGTACGACAAACCGATAGTGCTACGCTCTATCGGAATATATCTGTCCCAAGCAGCCTGTGCACAGCGTTAAGATGAGGGTATAGAGGGTAGCGGGGGCATGTAGAGGCCACGAGAAAACATGAGTGTTTCGTGCAGTTTTTATAGCAAAACAGTTTTTTTTTGCCAAAATGAATAAAATATTTCTTCAGTACAAACATACAGATTAATTATCTCCACGTAGTGATAACAACAGTAATTATTGAATATCTGTCAAGAGCATAGCAGCATTAGATGAGAAACTTTTAAAATAAAGAGAGAGTTGTCATTAAATTTCACGACACCCTTGACAGATATTCAGAAGCTGTTAAGGTCACCATGTGAAAAAAATTAAACTTTATTTATTAATGAAAAGTATTATATTTATCTTGGCTGAAAAAATATTGTGATATAAAAACTACAAAAGTAATTACTTATCTCGAGTCTTCTTCCCCCTCCACCTTAAAAGTTAAATCAACTTTATACAATGTGCACTATTCACTGTGCAAAAATTTTAAAGCTATCATTGAAAATAATGTATTTCAACTTCTTGCTCACTATTCGTTCATTATTAATTATTCAAGAATATAGATCCAACAGAGGCGTAATTATGGTCATTGTCGAAACTTTCAAGGTGCCCCCTCCCCTTTCCGCTTCCCTTGTAAAATAAAAATTGTCGAGTCAACAACATACATCGATGATAAACACACTGGCACCTAGCAAGATAGCTGAAGGAAAAGAGGAACTTCACTGCGCATGCGTTAATAGATAAGGACAAAAAATGCGACACACACACACTTTGTCCTTTTTCTCAGACGTATCACTTGCATTTACAAATAATTAGCCAATACCATCAAGTATTTAGAACTTTTGCAATCATTTTCGAAGTGATGGTAGAGAAATAGTTTTGGGAAAAGTTTTATATGAAAAATTGTTAAGTAAATTATTTATTGGCTAGGAAGAGCGATTTTTTGGGTGCTATTTGCTTATAATCTATTGTTAAATAGTGATTTTACAAAAAATTATGCTCATAACTTTTTTTGTAGAGCATGAAATTATGCACAATGAATTGACTACCAATAATGAGTGATTTTTGATTAAATAAGGATATCTTTACGAAACAAAACCAGGATTATAGTTTAATAATTTCTTACCAAGTGTATTTTGGGCGGGCAGATGGGATTGGGTGACGGAACCCATTTTAAGCGCGAGGCTGTGTAATTTTGCCACCTATACCAATCTATAGGTACGCTACTGAAACCCAACCTTTGTAAAATAGTTTCTAATTTGATTTTAAATAACAAAATATGTTTCAAAAATAAATTTAAATTATACGTTCACACGATAAAGTTTGCTAAGAAATTATTTAGACTTTTTTTAAGCTCTTAGCACCCATCCGAGATGTCTACATGTTTTAACTAATGGTGTAGGACTAAGGTGGGTAAAACTTATATAAAGTATGTGTTGCGTTGAGAGAACAGGAAACCTCAAAACAACTTCCACGTCACCCAACAAACCAGATCAAACGAGACTGGCACCTACTGTATGTCTAAGTGCCCCAACACAGCGGGTTGTTTAGTGTCGTCCCACTTCGGACTTTTCGAAACCGCACCCATTTACTAAAACGCGAATAAGAGAATAAGACGGTGAATTCTAGAGAGATACATTAACATTCATCTCGAGATTTAGAGACAAATCACCATCCCGCCACCTCCCCTTTCTATTATTATACCCTGCCTCTTGCAACTGCCAACTCGGGCCGCAAGACTCTTCGGATGGTTACACCTACCACTATTGGATGAGTTTGAACCTTTTTCCATGGATTTTTAGTCGCTATAATATTCCTTATTTTAAAAGTTTATACTTCTAAAATCAGTTATTCTACAATTTAACCCAAACCCCAAAAAACTGGACGGGATTTATTTAAAAATATTTTAAACCACTAATAAAAAAGACTCATCCAGGTTGAGCTTTAAAACATTAAACATTGTTTAATGAGCTTCCTTCTATTTACACAAACAATTTTAAGAGATTTATTATAGTTTTATCATTTAGAAATTAGAATTTTCCATAAATGTATTAGCCTTGTTTGAATAACAATAAAAATACCGTTTAAGGTCTTCGGCAAAATTTGTTTTAAAACCATTAATGGTTTTACCAAAGAACAACATAAAATGTTCCAAGTTGTATGCATACCTTTGTATCTTTTAAATGCCAACATAGACTGTTAACATCAATCTGTTATTATTCAAAGCGCCTCCTGTCTTGTGTAGAATACAACAATGGAACTAGTTTTCTTACACTTTGATTAGTAGACTACTTGTCACTGGCATAATAATGAGGTTCAGCATTGTACAAAGTGCAAGGATGAAACAATTTGCAAACAATGCCAAAGTGACTGCACCACTTTAGTCAAACATGTATAATTTACAGTAAAGTAGGTCAGGATATGTAACGCTGGAATTTGGCATATCTTATTCAATGAGGACCTTTGTGTGGAATATAACCAACTATCTTTGATATATCACGTGGTGGGTGATTCAAATAATGGTCTTCAGATAATGACCAAAAGAAAAAACCCTACAAATTTAAGCATAAAGTCGTGTACAAACGAGCCCAAAGACTTGAATACATGAGCAAAGAGACTCATAGACAAACAAAACTCTAAATCCCCTTATACGAAAACCTAAAGCACTGTCCACACGGGGATAAATAAAGCACAACTTACTAATTGGCCAAGAGTGATACTCCATATCCTAACTGTAGCCCTATATTGGACCTAAAAGAGAAATGTTTGTATATTTGTAAAACACTCCATTATCTTTAGGGTGGAACACAAATTAGTGAACATGTAGCACATTCATTAAGAAGTAAATTATAACCAAAATACTACATGAAGAGAGGAAAATATCATTTATATTGATGAGTCCCCAAGTTTAACATTTTACACTATTTATTTACATTAGAATTTGATTACAATATCTATGGAAATGAAAAATATTTTTCTCAATTTGATTTAAATTTCATGTCAAAGAACACAAACAATGAAAAATACCATCATATTTTGTCTTCGATCATTTGGATTTACTAAGAGTATTTGAAAATATATCTAATTTGTTTTACATTTACTGGTGCTAAAGTGATGTTAGGCAGGTGGTCAGGAGTGGCCCCCAATGCTTTGTGAGAAATTTCATGGCATTCTAATTTGACAGTGAATCATGGATTGGAACTAGCAATCATAGACACGATTGATGATATTAGTGCAACAAATCGTTTCAAAGAATTTATTAACACATTATATGTATGGAATAAAGTGCATTGAGGAAAAAAAAATTATAACCTATTGAATATGGTATATGCATTATTTAATCAATCTCCTTTTTACATCTGGTCATTACATAATGTTTCCAGCCTATGGCCTGGGTAAGTTTTTTTTATTCAAGACATATATTTTCCACTACCAGATGGCTAGGCCTGTTATAGTGTCATCTGCCTTATAATCTAACATTACACTAAGAGAGGCACAACATCCAGTCCCCGGCCGTTAATTTATCACTGAGAAAGGGTAAATCCACATTTCACCATTGAATCTCCCAATAACACAAAACATAACTTTTACCTATCACATCAATACTTGGAGTTCACTAAATAAAATTGGTCGAATACTAGAAGTAAGGTAGTTGTTTGGCGGTTTTCGAACATCCCGTTTGTAACTTATACCAGACATTAATAGTTTAGTTTAAGGAGAAAGTAAATGAGCTAACACGAAATTCCAATGGAATATTAAAATGTTTGGGAATGTTAAACTGAGCGTGTTCAAAAGGGTTTCTGCGTGGTGTGAAAACTAATAAATCTCTCAAAAGAATTGCAAAAGAGATCATATATTTTGACTATGGCCGATTAGCAGATACATCATACAGTAAAAATTATTGAAGCAATTAAATCCAGACCCAGTGAAAGAATAAAAGAAAGTGTCAACGAAGCTGGGAGTGGGTAATTTTGTGGTTAGGATATTACTGATGAACCGTGTCAACAATCGTTAAATCAGTTGCAGTTTTCTTTAGCAGCATTATATACAATTTAATAGTTAGATGTTTCAAAACCATTTCAAGCCATGCAACGGAAGAAAGACTGTGACGTTTGTCAACAAGAATATTCAAAAATTTTTAAGAATTTTTGATATACTGAACTCGAACTTAGGGCCTAATAATATGGAAGTGACAAGTGTCAAAGACTATAAAGAAACAGTTGCAGCCGCTTCAGAACAGAAGTGATAATTAATGTTTTTAATGGATTTCTAGACTATTTTGACTGTGGAGGAAGATGTATTCCAGAGTATCTTAGGCCTACAGCAGATTGGTTAGAATCACTTCTTTATAAAGTATGATTTTGGTAGGAACAGGGCCAGCGCAAAGGGTGAGCTAGCAGTAACATGGCCCAGGGCACCAAAGTTTAAAAAAAATTTGAATTAAAATATTATTTTAATAGCATTTATTAATATAGGTGTCTGACGCAAGGCACACACAAAATACTTTAGTACAGGTAATAGAATATGGAAAGGGGCGGAGAAACTATGTATCTAATACAAATTTTGCGGCTTTCTGCTCGTCACATTTGTGGTTCACGTAAAATTAATATATACATAGAGGTGTACAAAGAGTGCAAGTTTGATCATGCGCTTTATGCACTTTTTGCACCTTAGCCCCAGCCGGCATTATTTGTGACATATAGGTGCTCATGTTGATGCTTATTCCATTGGGCTTGTTGTAGTCAATTTCCTATTTCTATGAAGAAACGTGTCAATTTCAGCTGAATGTTTATCAAAGTTTTCACCCGCTTAAATGTTGAAAAGCTGAACATAAATTGGAAAACTATTGTTTAGATAGAGCTTGCACAATCTCTGATTAATCTTGTATTTTGAGCTGAAATTTTAACAAATTTTCACCTGTTGTGAATATATTTACTACTTTTTATTACTTTGAAGTATTGGGTGAAATGTTAGATTTATACTAATCACTCTTTTGTCCAGTGAAAAAATATATTATATTTACTAAAACAGTAAATGTGAAAATTTAACATAATTTAAGAGGGTTTAGGTTAGGTTTACGAGCAAATTTTTTTAACTTACTTAGTTGACATTCATATGTCATATGCTTTTAAAATTATATAAAATAAATTTAAACTTTCCATCATGACCATAACTTTATTTTTGGTGTCGAGTTAGATAATTATGAGTACTAGGCGAGAACAAAGTGATTTCTTGTTGAATAAAAGATGTTTGCCTAATGGTCTAGCAGCTAGCTACTAAGGAGTCCGAAATAAAGTCAATATGGAGTTTAAATAATTTACACAAGACTACATTAAATAGGTATATAGTTTATATATGACGTTTTCATGTGGCTCCTATCTAAACTTTAATGTACAAACTGATAGGAACATACTAAATCTACCTAAACCAAATATATTTCATCAGATTTGATTTTATTTTGAACATTTTTTAAGCCAGTATTATGAAAATTTACTGTGTAATGTTTGTGAAGTATTAAGACTTGTTGTTTTGTATAAATAATTTTGCTTGTATATACATAAGATGTTGTGCAAAGTTATAAAAGTGATTCAACAACATTTAAAAAATGTATAGTTCTATGAAAGGTGCACAAAACAGAAAAAGTAAGCTCAATAATTTAGTGAGTAAAACTAATATGCAAAGAAAATCATCTTTGGCAATAATCTCAATAGAAAATAACATTTTAGAATTTATAGATTTCTCTGATTTAATTCAAACTTTTGATGAAAGCAAAGCAAGACATGATAAATTTAATATAATAAAATAGCGTAATAAATAATGTAAATAAAAATGTTATTCATTAAAACTAGTTATTGGTATAAATTGCCAATTCTTTTTAACCTAAATAACAAGATATAAGGATTTAAAAAGAAAATCTGAGAAAAGTCTACCAAATCTTGATATGTACTACATGTGGTGTTTAATTTTTAAGTATTGCCCAGGTAGCATGAATGGCTTGCGCCAGTCATGGGTAGAAAGAACTGTATCTGTTAGTTACTAAAATAATTTGAATATAGTTATACATCAAACCATGCTATCCCCAGCAGTCACTTCTGATAGAAGTCTCAATACCTATAAAATAATATAAATAATATCTAGTTAAATGTTATCAATGTGGCTGCAGAGAAATATGTTTGAATTATCTAAAATGTTCTTTTAACAAAAATTAAAGTATAGTTCTTCTGAGTGTGGACATGGTTTTAGTGAAATGATCTTAATAATTACTCCATTATGCTTTTAGATTTTTATAAATCATGTTAAATACTTAATGTTCCTTCAACTAAATCGTTCACCTTTGAAGCAATAGGACTCACTAATATATGTTCAAACCTTGTTGACATATCGTCGGTCTGCTGTGGAGACAAAATCATGCCATGTCATGTGTCTGAACATGTAATAAAAATTAACTCTGGTTATTGATTTAATTGCTATCATAAGATGAAAAGAATGAGTTACACTATCATTATTTTAAAACCATTAAAATCTATTTTTAAATTTTACACATTAAATTGATAATCAAATTGCCCACTTAGCATGTTTAGGTATAAAGTTTCTTCAAATTAGAAGAATGACCATCCTGGTGCCTTTTTTTGTCCAGGACGATACCACTGGTTATATGCATACACAATAATTACATTAATGGGTGAGTGATGAGTATTTTAGAGGTACTCTACCCGCATTTATATGGAAGAGTGGGAAACCATTCAGGAAAAAACACCCTCGATAGACCTAACCAGGATTCGAACCTCGATCTCCCCGTCTTCCACAGGCCAGTCTAACACGAGAATGACGCCTTAGACCATTCATCCACGGAAGCGGGTCTGTACACAGGTGAATATCAAAGGTTTTTTCCTTATGAAAAACTTCAAAATGTTAAAATAAAGAGCGTTAAAATTTTTATTATAATACATTATCTCCAGAAACAAATACAACAAATTCTATAGTTCTTGGGAGATATGAAATATCAACATGATTGACTCAAACTTTTTAAAGCAAGAGGCAAACTTTGTGGGCATAGGGTCATGGCCATTTATACATATTATATAATCTCAGGAGTCAACCAAACTCCCAGTATACAAAATAACAAGAAGTTGATGCTGAATGGGTATTTGTTTGGCCTTCTAATATGATTCTATATTATTAGATCATAAGTCCATTGAAGAGCTGAAAATTGATCAACGTACGCGCCTGTCAGTCATACAACACCCAACACTTTCCTGCCATACAGAATTGCAGAGGCGCAGTTGGGCAGGGGCACACTTAGAGTGAGTAACTTTTCATGCAATTTATTGACTTTAATTGTAAGAAAGCATCACAACAATATGGCATATAAAACATTATTTTACTGCAGAAAATAATAAGTGTTACGATAATATTTTTTCCTTTTTACAAACAGGATTTAACAGTTAATTCTCACCTAAAAAGTTCAAATATTAAAAATAGAAGTTACTACGAAAATATGGTCTTATTTTTCGTTTACAATTTTTATCTAATGACATGGCCCTTTCTGTCCAAAGTATAAATGTAGTTTTATCCAAGCTGCAATTTAGTTTATACAGACCCGCCTTGGTGGCGTAGTTGGCTAACGCACTTGTCGTGTTGAGCTCGACTGCTGAGGACGGGGAGATCAAGGTTCGAATCTCGGTCGGATGAACTGGGGGTGGTTTTTCCTAAATGGTTTTCCACTTTCTCTCCACAAAAATGCGGGTTCACTTCCTCTAATTCAACCTTCCCGATTCCTAATTCATTAGGGTAATTAGTACTTAAAGCGTATAACCCAAACGGGTAGTAAGACGCGGTGCTAAATATTATTATTATAGTTTATACAGCTTTATTGGCCCAGTTCATTTAAGGGCGCTGGACGTCGGTAACCTTAAAATAATCGCCATACATCCTTTTCACTTTAAATCAACAAATTCTAGTTGCATGATCCTTTCCCATTACTCTTTGGAGATTATGGACCCCACATAATGTTAGTGACATCTCTTGGAAGATTTTAAAGCTTGAACTTAGCAGTATTGCTAAAGTTTAAGTGGGTAGAAGCTAATACATATTCCTGGTAATGGACAGACACTTTCGAGTTATTTAAGCTATTGAATTATGAAAACTATTGCTTCCATACTATTGAATAATAATTTGATTGTTTTCATTCGGTATTTACCAAGAGCAGTTTGTATTTTATAATTTAATGAAATATCTATTTGTTCTCACCAGCCGATCAAGTCAACCATGCATCAAAATAACTAGTGCTAACAATGCTGACTATTCAAAAAACAATATAAGGTTGATTATCAATTTAATTGGCTCTTGCTGTGCATTGCAATGCAAACAGAACTAAAACCCACAAAATAATATTGTAATGTATCCTGCTGTAGTAATAAAATAATCCAAACTATTCAATGTGTATTATGAGCTCTAAATGCTATAATAAAAAAGCATCAATGCTATGTTACAGTGTTTTAAAACCAAATATATAATTTTTAAATTACTTTTAAGAAGTAACCATATAAAATTATGAAAAATTAACCAATAAATTTGGAAAAACATCCACAAATTTGGCAGAGAATAAGAGTAGGATATTTGATCATTCAAGTTTATTTTGAATTTGATTTATAATAACAACCCTAAGAGCAAAAAAAAAAAGCTAACTTTCCATAAGAATAGCAAAGAATACATTCAAATTCATAAAGACAACTATCGGTCAGCAAAAAAGGAAGCTTAAAATTTGAAACTTTGTGTAAATATCACAAAAAGCACATTCAAAGCAGTAAGGGTAACTATATATCAGCACCAATGCAAATGGATTTGTGTACTATTCATTCAAAAGATTTTTAAAGTATTGAATGTAACTATTGATATCTCATAGTGCCCATCATTACATAATCTTAGCTCCAACACTGGTTCCAACTTTGTCAGCTTGAATTGAGCCCTTTTTTTTACTTATTTAGCTGCTTGTTTAAATGCTAACAAAATTCATATAGAAGGATTCTGGTGAAAAAAAACTTTAAAAAAATTCAAATTTGTTGTGGTCAAACTTTAAGATATTTAACGATAATAATAGTATTATTTTATAAGTCTCTGGTATTAATATTATTATCAGTCCAACAAACTAGTTTATTCATACATAATTAATAGTTTCTATGAACTCAAAATGATAAAACAAATAAATTATAAAATTATATCTTCTTTATTTTTATTTTCATTTCCATCTTCATTAGCCTTAATATTTTATGAAAACATGTAAAACATATATAGATCACCCTCTTCCAGTTTTATTTATGATAAAGATTATAATCTTTTAAATACATATTATCTGAAAGTTTGTGAAAATTTTGAGTTATCATAATATGTAAAAGGTTTTTACACATCATAGCTCAAAATTTTCACAAACTATCCTGGCCACTAGAAGTAAGATGATAATTTGAAATGGTTGAAGTATTTTTGAGACACCTAGTTGATAAATTTCAACTTCCAGATGATAAAAAAGTAGCATAAGATTAATGTATTATCAAAATAAAAAATATTATCTGACAATCTTGACATGTCTTTCTCAATAACCTGGCAATTATATGGTTCAGACAAAAAAAAAATGAATGCATAATTTGAAACATGATTATGTGATTGTTTAAAGATTTGAAAACAGGTTTGTTGAAACTATTTTATCTTGAAAAAGATCAATAAAATAAGAATATGTAGTTTTTACATCCAAACACATATAAAGTAAAAATGTTTATAATAAAAACATTTATATATATATTTATATATATATAATCTAATACATCAACTATATAGTCCAGCGCAGTAAATAAAAGTAGCTAGATGTGTTCACTTCAAAATAAAGGAAATCTTATTTAATTAAGTGAAATCGTCATTTAAGAAAAAATATGTAATCAACAACATGCATAAGGGTGTACATGAATAAGTTGATTCTCACTGATTGATGACATTCAAAGCCTAGATTCTCAAGTTCATTCATCTGAAAACAGTTCTCCCCTGTTTAATGATTTGAAGCAGGAACTACTGCTGTCATTCAAATATGCTTTATGTCTTGGCCCTCATTCAACATGTTTGGATAAATAGCTATTTCATGGTAATCCATTGGAAAAACCTGACCTACAATTTTTAAATTAAAAATATAGGCCTAAATGTTGCAATACAAATACAATTAGGATTATTAATAGAGGGTTGTTTTAAATGAACAAATATAATACTCGATAGCTTGAATGTGTAATCATAAAGAAAAAGAAAACTATGTAAAAGAAAATCCACAAAGAATTAATATATAATTTTTATTTTTTTCTAATTTTTGAAGGTTACCAATAATTATTATTTTTGAATAAATTAAGAAAACAACCATTTAAAAGTATAATTTATTTTGAGCTGCTTTACAAATAATACTGATTTCTTTATAAATATATAATTAGGATTGTATCAGCAAATGGGAGGGGGGGAGGGAGGGGTGTGAAAGAAATGTTAGAGGAAAATAGAGGAAATAAAGAGAGAAGATAAGAATGAAGAAGGGAGGAAGGGAGGGATAGAGAAGTGAAGAGGAGAGGAAGGTAAAAATGAGAAAGTAAAAAAGAGAATAAGAGAGGGAGGTAGGAGAGAGAAAGGGAAGAAGGAGAAAGAGGAAGGTAGAGATAGTGAGAGAGGAAAGTAGCACGCAACAGTGGCCAAACGGTATATGGTGTCATGGTCATGTTAGACTGGCTTGTTAAATACGATTGGTAGACTGGGGTTCGAATCCTGCTCAGGTCTACTGAGGGTGGTATTTCTTAAATGGTATCCCATTCTCCTTCCACAAAATTGTGGGTAGAGTACCTCTAAAATGCTTATTTCCTCATTAAAATACTTATAAAATATTTGTATAACCTGAAGAGGTAGCAAAACGCGCTGATAAAAAAAGTAGGAAAGTAGTTAGTGAAAGCGGAAGTTAGAAGGAGTGCGAGAGAGATGTGTCTCATGTGTTGCTGCCACAAAGCTTGGACAGTGGCCAAGGTCTGGGTCATAATGGGGGCGTAACAGGACCAGTACACAAACTATATGGACAGACAGGAAGTGAGGTGGGGCAGTCACCACGACTCAGTGAGTAAGGGGGAGATCCACTGGCAACCATAGTGGGCTGGGTCTCATCTCATAGGATGTTAAAAGAATTATATACAAAACCTTTGTAAACAGTTTTTATGCATAGTACTATTCAATTATGGCCATCAATGATAGTTATATTAACTTAATTCTAAAACAAATCCAATAACCAAACACTAGACCATTACTTAAAACCCTTTGTAAAAAAAATTAAGTTGAACATGGTGTTTTGAAGTTATAAGACAGACGTGCTAATGCCTGAGCTAAAATTATGAGCATTTCATTACTATATTTTTTTAATTCAAACATGGAGAAAAGGATATATTTTATTAGTTTGTTTACCTTTAGAAACTTTTATTTTATTTTTTAATATAAAGTTTAAAATAAGAGTTACTAACAGCAGAATTTTTAGGTGGAAGTTTATATGACATGCACTTGCATTAGTGTGGTGATAAGATGAATACAATGATGATAAATCACATGTAGAAAACTATCCCTCACTGGTCCAGATCTGAACCTTGACCTCTATGTCAATAGTATTTATAGTTATTACAAACTTGGATTTCTCCTATTTTTTACAATATTAATTTGTAGAGTAATAGTATAGCATCCTGATGCTGTCTGTCCTAAATTTAAGTTAAATGAGATGAAGAAGAAATGAGTTAGGGTCCGTTGGGCCCACATGATTGTTTATGTTTGTGGTCTGCCCACACCCTTAACTGTACATACCCCGAGGTCAATGACACCAGCCGCTCATTAATACCCCCCCACACACACACACTCTCAAGACTAGTTAGGGCAGGGCTCACCAGTCAGGTAGCAAAGAATACGACAACTTTAATATCCTAGCCTGACTGGTTACAACAATTACCACTTCACAATGATTCCCAGGGATCAAAACCAGGCATTTATTGGGTCAGTCACTGCATACTGTGGTCTTATTATCATGTTCAACATAAGCGCTACTAGCAACTTCATCTAAGGACTGGAGATGAGTAAGGTGGTTTAGAGAAGTGTGGTAATGTTCATGGGCTCATTGCTGATGATCTAAAAATAAATTCTTAGTTGAAGTTGTAGTTGTATTTTAGAAATCTTGATAATCAATTTTGTTTAGAAATCTTTTTTATTTTATTTTTTTAGCCCAGTTTCTTAGTACCTGTTCATATTATACTCATATGTACTAATTACACTGATGAGAATGGTTGAATTCAAAGGAAGTGTACCCGCATTTATGTGAAAACCATTTTGGAAAAAACCACTCTCTGCACACCTGACTGAGATTCGAACTCAATCTCCATGTCATCGGCAGTCTAGTCTAACACGCAAGTGACAATTAAGACCAGGGTTCACAAACTCATGGGTTCACGAGACATATCTGACCGGCTCACTTGTCTGTGATACTTTTGTATTTCTACTCCGCCCGCAGTCATATACATACACAGAAAATAATAGTTTCATGTTGGTGTGTGCATAATTTTGAATAACAAAAAAGTCTTTGAGTTATTTCAAACTGTGCTATATTTAAACATCCCATCAAATAATTGATTGTGGGAATTTGTTTTACATAGTTTAAATAAATACTGTTTTGACTATTTCAGTTACACACATAAATATCTGGGAAAATATGGGTTTTTAAATATTTTAAAAGTGCATTTGTGACTTTAAATACACAGTATCAAAAAATCATAATATAAATACATTGATGGGCATGTGGAATACACAACAAGTTCTTCTAGTTTAGTATGCCAGTGCCGGGAAGTTCAAGGTTCAAATTTCAGTTGGATGTACAGAGGATGGTTTTCCCTAGATAGTTTCTCACATTCCCTCCATTAAAATGTGGTTATATTTCCTCTAAATTATATCTTCTTCATTCTTTACCCAGTAGAATGATTATAACATGTATAGACAGGATAGATAGTATGCTGCACTGCAAAAGTATAGAGCATATTTAAACAAACATTTTTCTATTTGCTAGGTGACCTGGTGGTCTAGGGGTAAGGTGTCAGACTTCTGTGCTGAGGGTCCGGGGTTCAATCCCCTGTCCCGGCACAGATTTATCTGATTTTCAAACCCTTTCTTCGCCTCTGACAAGACATGTATTAATCACAATGCCAGGCCTCCCCCGTGGTTCTGATCCCATGTTAAACTGTAGGTACTCCATTTCATCTCACTATCACCCTACCATTACATATTGGGTTGTGTATAACCCAAACGAGTAGTAAGATGTGGTGCTAATAATAATAATTATATTGGCTGGGGGCCAGAATAAGCCCCAAGTTCATGAATTTAGCCATTTGACTAATTTGAGTTTGAGACAATGCAGCCAATGAAGCAGATTTAATTAATGTGCTAAAATAGTATATATTCATGGGAGTGCAAAATAAACTCTTTACACTTCTAGATTTACCGGAATTAGGTCTGCTTTGGAAAAATCTTAACATTTCCCCCCAATCTCTGTACCTTGCCGGTCCTTTTATTAGAAGGGGTTATAATGCCCTGGCTTAGAAAAAATAGTTAGTTTACAAAAACAATATGTACTCCATCTGTGTGTTAAGCTCTGTAGTGAATTATAACCTATTTATAACAATTGTTTATAGGGTTGTAAATATAATTATGACTACTGCAATACAGTACATGCATTGATATTCGAAAATAAAGGAAATGATTCACCTTATGACAACGTTGTGGAGCCTAATATTCTGTAGTAGCATGGTAAGAATTTGAGAAGGACTTAGTATGGATGTGGAGAAGGCATATTATAATGTGGATAGAAATAAAGTTTGGGAAGTTATGGTGGAGGCTGGAGTGGAAAGAGGAGTTGTAATGAGAGTAAAGTGGATGTAAGAGGATAGCATGAATTGTATTAAGATGAAGAAGGGCGGTTCCAAATAAGAAAGAGTTAAGCATTAGAGTACTTTGTAATAATAATAATGGAAACAGTCAAAAATAAATTAGTAAGGAAACTCAGAGGAAAGAATGAAAGCCATAATGTTTGGGATGGCTTGATGGTATGGGGGGAGAAGGAAGAGGAAGTACCGGAACAGCTACAGGAATAGAATTAGGAAGTGAGCATGTGTGAAGTGATGGTAATGACAAGGAATAGGATAAGGCCTAGTAAAGCTATAAAGTTGTATGGATTAGAGCTGAGAAAGATATTGAAAGTGTGAGTGGGGTGAAGAATGGGGGTAGAAATAATTTTAAAAGAAGACAGCAGCAGGGAAGTTGTCCTATAGGTGTGTAAAATACCTACTATGGAGGATAAAAGTGACTTCAAAGTGTAAGGAAGTACTGTATATGGTGACATTTGTACCCATATTCACATATGCAGCAAAAATATGGACATTGAATCTAAGAGAAACAAGGAAAGGGTAGGCCAAGAGAATGAAGTTTGTGAAGAGCATGTTAGCTTATGTTTAAGTGAGCTTAAAACTTAGTACATGGTCAATTTTAACATGATTGGAGGGGAAGCAAAAGTCATGTTATTGTTTAAACTTATATCTATTTTTAAAATAGTGTATATGTATTTTTATAAAGTGTGCAGTGTGTTTCAGAAGGCATACTAAATATTTTGGGACGTTGTAGTATTGTAGTATTAATTATTTTGAGTAAAAAAGTTCATATAAACATGTTTCCTATTCTCAATGGATGCAGTGATACAGCTGTTTTAAACTGGTGTGTACAAATGCGCACACAGCTCTCTTAATTAGCTGTGACTAAGAAAGAGTTATAACCTGATGTAGCCTAAGAAGTATTGTTAAGAATACTGCAAATCTTTACACATGATGAGTATGGTGATATTATATTTGTTTACAATTTTTCTAATGGAAATACCATTGCTGCTTGTACATAATATTGTTGACGGTTTCCAAATCACGGAGTTCAGGCACCAAGAGTGTTTACTAGTGTTTAAAACAGATTGTGTGAGACTGTTACAGACCCCAACTCTCTTAATACTTCTGAACGTTCAAATGAACAAAGTGTGGTTGAAGAAGAAATTCTTTGTTCAGTAGAACTTAGTTCAACTACAAGCACACAAAGAATTTCTACAGGTAGTGGTGTTCCACTTACAAGAGTATGGCAAACATTTCTTCAGCATGGCTTGTGCAACACCTTCAACCAGGAGATGGAACCATTCAAATAGAATTTTGTCAATGGGTAAATGCTAAAGACCAAATAATTCCATTAACACTGTTCAGCGAGGAAGCTACTTTTACGCGTGACAGTATCAACAATACCGGAAACTCACAATTGTGGTCCAATAAAAATCCATATGCCACTGTAGAAACCAGTTTTCAATGTCATTTATCTGTAAGCATGTGGTGTGGTATGATTGACAATTAGGTTATTGGGTCTCTTGTGTTACAAAATCGTCTTAAATGGCCTATTTATCTACAATTTCTGTAAAACAAACTTTCACTGTTTTTAGGAGGAGGTTCCCTTAGCTACAAGGATTGGTATGATCCTTCCGCATGAAGTAAATCCTGCACATTACAGTTGTCAGATGACACAATATCTAAACCTTGCTTTCCTTGAATGATGGATTGATCGTAGGGGTCCCATTCATTGGCCACCAAAGTCTCCAGACCTAACTCCCTTAGATTATGGTTTGTGGAGATGGATGAAAAGTGAAGTATACAAAAAAAGAAGATAAATACAAGAGATGAATTGCTCTCATATTATGCATAGTATTGTCCTGATAAAAAAAACACCGAAATGACCTCAGAACAAAATCATGTACTATTACCACAAGAGTTACAAAGTACTGTGAGGTTGGTGGTGAGGTTTTCAAACACTTATTATGAACTGTAAATTATTTGGGTTTTATATTATCATTCAAAGACTCAATAAAAACATGCAAGTCATTAAACATTCTTTAATACACCTAATAAGTAATAATGGTTTTTTATGAGCCAGTTTTAAAACACCTGTATCTCTACATCCATTGAGAATTGGACATATGTTTGTATGAACCTTTTTACTAATAATAACAAATACTTCAACTTCCCAAAACATTTGATATTCCTCATAAAACACCTGTGTATTTAAAAAAATTACACTATTTTTTTATATCTATACACATACATATGCATATACACTATTTTTTATATGTGTATACATATACATATAAACTATTTGTTATATATCAATACATGAAAAATAGTGTATATGTCTTTTTTGATTCAGCCCACTTAGAACTTTCAATATCCTAATGTTGCTCTACGCTCAATAAGTTCGGAGACTCCTGGTCTAGAGGTAAGTTTAAACAATAAATTTAATTTTGATTTCCTTTTGTTAATATTGACCATGTACTATGTACTAGGGTTTAAGCTCACTTAAATGTTTAAAAAATTGTTCTTTTATTTTGCATATTTTTAGTTTTTTAAGTATTAAATTTTATTTGTTGATGATTATTAATATTCTATTCTATTTTATGTTTTTATTATCTATTGATAGAGTATTTGTTGTCTCTTTAAAAAAAACAAGAGTAATAAACATAAAGAGCAAAAAACAAAGCCGGCAAGAATGCCCCTACCTTGTAAACTGTCCAGCATGAACGTGATCAGCTTGTGCGTGCCGTTGGGCTCTCCGTACAGCGACAGGATGTCCTTAGACAGTGGGTTGCCTTGCAGGCCCAGGACATGAAGTTGAAATAATTTTCCCAGTTCAAAGGGCAGTGAGCGTAAGTAATTGTTGTTCAATAGCAGTTCCCTGCAGCAAACATACATATTCTAGTTAGCACGAAGATCATGTCATCATCGACAGCACTGGCTATTGTTAAAATGCTGGCTGACTGGGGACTTCAAGAGGAGACAAGGTACACACGTCACTAGAATTAGGCTATCTCAGTTACTAGTTTGGAGAAATTAGGGTTTAAAGAGAAATGATTAGGGACTTTGAGAGTACACAAGCTCCACACTACTCTAGAATCAGGTCTTGGGTGCTTGGTTGATATAATTAAGAGCCTAAAAGAGATTACTGTTGCAATATCAAGTGACTCACAAATCAAATACAATGTCACAATCAGTGGTGATCTGTGGAGGGCTCGCCTCAGCCCATTGTTAATTTGTTTGAAATTTGCAAGTCCACTGTTAATATTTTTCGTTTATTTATTTTCACCAAAAAGGAACATAAAATATGTATAAATAAACTTTATTTTCCATATTCTTATTGTTTAATAATTATTGATAAAATAAAAATTGTGAGGGCAGCATTGCATGATATGAATCATAAAAACCCCAGCAACCTTGCATGTGACGGTGAAGGACGAAACAAAGTGAAACTGAAAACCACTTAGGACTTGTAAGCCTGTAGAGTGATCTTTGTGATTTTGTTTTAAATAATAATTTAGTGATATTTGTTCCTACATGCATCTAACAAAGCATGCAAAAGATATTTTATCATTGTACTAACTACTAAACAGAATGTTTGAAATAATATTTCATTTTCATATGTATATATTTTTTTAACATCTGTAAATACGAAACTTATTTAGAATAATATCATCACATTTTTATTGTTTTTAATAAAAGGTGTTAAAATATTTTCCTGTGTCATTTTATTAATTCCTTGTATTAAATAAATCAAAAAAATTGCAAGCCCCTTATTAAAAGTTTAACAGGTCACTTGTTATTACAGTTATGTTCAAAACAAGTATTACATTTAAGTGAGATTTATTGCATTCTTCACTTGGCGTATGTAAAATTGGGATGAATGAAATAGCTTTTTAGTTGAGATTTAAATATTATTTTTTAAGATGGTAAAATGATCTCATTTCAAATGTGCAGTCTTCTAATGAAGCAAAAAGAAAACCTTTAAGGATTGCTCTATTTCTTGTGATACATGAGAGTAGAGCTAATCAAAATTTGAACTTTCAGGTTATAGGCAATAAAGTAGCCCACTAACTCACATGCCCATAGAGAATCACACCTTTTAGTGCGTAATCCCTCTGTCCAGCCTGTGGCCAGGTCTGTTTAGTAAAATTCCTCCATTTCCTCGATTCTTCCACCACTCTTACTCATTTAATTTCATCAATTCTTCTCCTCTTACTCACACACTTGTTATCTTCTCCTGCCTTTTCTTTCTTGGACTCACTTGGGGTTTTTTCCTACATACTTTATCTCCAACTTTTTCTTTGACGTATTCTCTTTTTCTGCCTTCATTACATGCCCATACCATCTTAGTCTTACTTAATCTACTATCTTATGTACTTCCTGTACTCCTACTCTTTCCCAGATAGCTTCATTCCTAATCTTGTTTCTCCTTGTGACAGTTAATATGCTCCTCACAAACTTCATTCTCATGGCTTCCACTTTTCTAGTATGTTACATTCAACACCCATGTTTCTGCAGCATAAGTGATAATGTGTACAAAGTACTCCATGTACACCCGTTCCTTACACTTCAAGGAGACTTCCCTTCTACATAGCAGGTCTCAAACACACCTATAGAATAACTACCTGCTTTCCTCTTCATATTAAATCCTCTCTACTTCCACTTTTCTATTCAATCAAACATCCTAGATATTTTACATTCTGTACTTTTCTCAGCTCTATTCCATCCAACCTTATAGCTTTTATTAGGTCCTACCCTCTTCCTTTCCTTGTCTTTACCATCACATCATACATTGCCATGCTAAATTTAATTGGACACTCCATTCCTGTGGATGTTTCTGTACTTCCTCTTCCTTCTACCCCCATACTATCAATTCATCAGCAAACATCATGACCTTCATTATTTCCTCATCGAGTTTTTGTGCCACTTTGTTCATGACCATTTCCATTATCATTACAAATAGTAATAATGAAAGGGCACTCCCCTGCTTCACTCGGTTTATTATTTGGAACCACTCTGTCCTTCCACTCCGCATCTCAACACAACTCTTGTTATCAGTGGCGTGTGGTGACTTTTCTCAAACATGACAAGTTTTGAAGAGACTTTTCATTATGGGGCTAAAGAGGAATACTCTCCATATAATGTACAATATGAAGCTTAGCAAATATAATTTTACAGGTCATAGGTTACATAATTTAGCTCCCTTAAACCGATTAACAATATTGAGACATGGAGTAAAAAACAAATATATAAATAAGTTTTTAAATTAAGCAAAAACACGAATAAAAATAAACAAGTAAATAATTGAATAAAAATTTAATTTGGAATTTTGCCTACAAGTGTATATTAGTGCACTCCTTCTGTCACCTTTCTGAATGAATTTGTCAATAACAGCGTCATAGAATGATTTTTGACTCTGCAGTTCATCTAGCAAGGCTTTTTCAACTGACAACAGGGAAAGTGTGGAGAACCTATTCTCACACTGGGTGTTACTCACTCACAGTCTTAATACGTTTCAAACAACAGTGGATTTGCTCACTGGTATTGTTGATACCAAACAACATAATTTATATGTTTCTTGGAATGCTTCTTCTGCTAAGTCTGTTTCCGCCAGGAACGTCACAATTTCAATCACAGTCTTGTCTGAAAAGTCTGATAGTTTGTAAACTAATTCACTCCGAAAACTGCCAAATTTGAAAAAACTACGGTAGCTTGACTGAAGTGGAGAAAATTAACTGTCAGGAAGTTGAGATTAGAAGCTATGAGTTTTTTTTAATCCAACAGTTCAATCAATTACAGCTCATTAAGATCTTGAAACCTCAGCACCATTTGCCAAATCATTGTGCCAATAATTTCATTATAAGACGCGCGTATTTATTTCTGGGATTCAATGAGTCATCTTCTCCAAGTCTCTCCTTAGGAGCTTCCACGTTGTCACCATCTTATAATTTTCCATACGTCTCCTCAAAGTTGTTTCTAGCATCTTTGAGTTGAGAGCTCGTCTCTTTTACTTTATCGATGCAATATTTCACATCAAAAGTTTTGGTTTGAAGAATTTTTAATAATGTGTCTGTGAAAGGAAAAAATGTTGCTGAAAACCTTCAATAGAAAGCCGAAATTGATATTTCTCAATGATGACGCATACTCTTTAGCAGTCACGAAAGTATCAGTATCCCAACTATCTGGATTTTCAGTTATTCTCCAAAAACTGTACGAGTTCTGTTTTAATTTCACTCACTATGTTCACAATTCTGTAATTGTAATTCCACCTTGTACTGGCAACTGTTGGAAACCGCTTCTTTACCTCGGTGATTAAGAGCATTAATTCATTTCGATTAATGTAAAAATAAATTTGGGATGCACTGAATGTCTTTAAAATATCTTGCATTCTGTTATATGAATCACAAACTGAGAAATAATAAAATTGAATTTGTGAGCATAGCCGTGGATAAAGAGTGCACCTGGGCACCTCTTTTTCACAAGAGTTTGTATACCATTTAAATGTCCAGAAAATGTAGCAACTCCATAATACGCTTGTGTTACAAGTTTTTGCTTACAATTAAAATGAGAAAGGATTTGAAAATCATGCTCACTTAAAACAATAACAGTGCGACCACTGCTGGCATTCGAAAAACCAATAAATCTTTCATAAATGTTACCATCTTTCACATATCAAAGTACTGTCGAAAGTTGAGAGAGCTTTGCAATGTCTGTAGTTTTGTACAACATTATTGTTAAAAAAAATGTGTCATTTATTTCTGACTTAATCTTATCCGAAATTAATAATTTTGCCCTCTCTGCTCTGAAGATGAAAATCAAATTTACTATTGTATTTATAAAGTACCTGCATTAGTTCAATGTAGTTTCCCCAGTTCAGGGAATCTTCCCCTTTGGTGTGGCCTATTAATGACAACTTTTGCTTAGCCAAAAAAAAGCACACATTAATTAATCGTTTCATTAGTTCTCGGTTTGAACCAAGCTCTGCATTATGTTTTAAAACGTCTAGCCTTTTTTGCTCACTCAGTTGAAAATCAATTCTGTTTTTATCAAAAGTTTTAAATTTCGTTATTGTGGATAAGTGTGAGTGAGTCTTTTCGTGCATCTTGAATTTGGGAAAATTGCTGGTATCACAAAAGCCGTTATTATTCCACACTCCTTGATTTGTTTCGAACAACACACAAGGCCAACAATATAGTCTGGTTCTTGATTTGGATGGAGTTAACCATTTTGAAGAAGTTTAATATTTTGTTTTTAAATGATTTGTATATTCTTTCATTTTTATTTTGGCAGAAATGTCTGGAATTGGTCTACCTTTTATTATTATTTGCTGCTTTTCTTCAAAAGTGAGGGCTCCAAACTAAACTGTGAATAATCGGTCGAGAGCACAGCATTGCGAAAGGTGATCAGCATTGCTACATCCCACTGAACTACCTTCACTAACCCTTCTAGTTGTCTCAGGTCCCTTACCCAAGCTTGGTTGTGAGGGAACACTTTCCAAATCCGAGTCCCCTTCAATATCTTACACTTTCAAACACTGTCAAACTAAATTGACTATCAAACACTTTAACACTTCACAAGATATTTTCATTAATGGGAACAATTACATAAGTTTAGTAACCACAACACTACCACTTATAATAAGCAAACAAATATTACATTTACTTGTGATATAACGCCAAGCGTTTGCATATATCTTATTATACAGATGGACTAGGCTGGCTTCAACTGGTCCTCTCCCTGATAAGAGCCGATAGGACTTCGCTTCCAATGCTAGCTAGGAGAGGGGAAGGGTGACATGCGATTCTCATTGAGTATTGTGACAGCGTTTCTGACATAAGTGTATTGTAACTGTAGGGGAGGAGGGAGGGAGCACACAAATAGGGAGAATATCATTGAGTATTGTGATGCAAATTGAGACTCTGATGTATGTTATTTTATGCTTTTATTTCCCGATAAAATTTAACTCAAAATAGATAAACTAAAAATGTCTGGGGACTAGCCTAGTCTTACTAGCCCATTGACATCACGCCACCGTTTGTTATGCTCATACATGCTTTTACCTCTCATTACAACTCCTATTTCTAATCCGGCCTCATCCACCACTTTCCAAACTTTATTTCTAACCACGCTATCATATGACTTCTCCACATTCATAAATATTATTACCTAGTTTTTCCCATTTTAATACCTTCTTTAATCAGCTGTCGTATGGCAAGTATTAAATCTATTGTAGACCTATGTTCCCTAAATCTATGCTGTTCTTCTCTTCAACTTTCTTTAATCTTATTTCTAACTCTCATTTTCAGTAACTTCCTATATTTTTTGTACAATGGCACATCAATGTTATCCCTCTATAATTTGTACACTTCTTCCTGTCTGCTTTCTTGAAAATAGGTATTCCAGCTCCCTTTTCCCAGACTTCCGGTACCTTGTTCTTCTTCCAAACCACTCTCAGCACCAATAACCATTGTATACCCATTTTACCTGCTGCTCTTATAATTTTTTCGGTCAATTTGCTCTTATAATTTCCAAATTCAGTTCGTCCGTACCCAGCGCTTTCCCTTGTTTAATTTTCTTTAATGTATCCTCCACCTATTTCCTTCTATTCTGCTATTTCTTCCTGCTCCTCTGTTTCACTTTCATTCCTTTCCTCTTCCAGGTTGAACATTTTCTCAAAAATCTCATCCATAGTTCCTTTTCTTCCTCTCCTGTCTTCAAAGTTCTTCCTTCTTCATCTATTATTCTAACTTCGTGTTTTTTTTCTCTCCTCCTGTTTCCTACTTGGCTATATCACACGTTCCTGCTTCCTTCCACATCCCTTTACAACATTTACCTCCATTTTTGCATTCAATCTTTCATTGCCACCCATACAACTCACTTCATTCTTTTCTTCTTCTGATTCATCATTCCTATTCTACCTTTACTATTCAGCCTCTAAACTTTGAATTTCATCATTGGATATTAAGCTTCTTGCCTTTCTTAGGTACAACTCTCTTTCCTATTAATTGTTTAGCCTCCCCACCCTTATTCTTCTTTCTTGTCTTACTACCTTCCTCCTACATTCCCATACCTTTATGTCTGCCACCAAAAACCTGTGGTTACTATCTAAGGGCACACTTGGTATTACCTTGACGTTTAAAGTCTGCCTTTTCATTTCTTCCTCCATGATAAAGTAGTCTATCACAGACTTTTGCTCCCCATCCCAACTGTATATAGGAATCTTATGTGTTTATCTTTCCTTCTTATAGCAGCTGTTTACCAATTTCATTTTATTTCTAGCACACAACTCAAACCACCTTCTACCTTCCTTGTTTCTCTCTCCCCATCCTTACATCCCTAGCACCCCCTCAAACCCTAATCTCTCTTTTCCTGATTTTGTATTCAGATCACCTATTTACTATCTGACATTCGTTTCCCTTTTTCCTTTTTAGGTCTTCCTCAAACTAGTATTTTTCTTTTATGGAACACCCCACTTGTGGGGCAAATAGTTGTATCATCTTCAACTTTTATTTTCTTTCGTCATTTATTGTCTTTATTAGTCTATCGTGCATCTCTACTACTTCCGCCTGCAGCCCTTTTCTCACTAAAAAGCCTACTTTGTTTCTCCTCCCTTCATCATTCCCCATCTAATGAAGAATGAAGCCATTCATTACTTCTATCATGCCGCTCCCTCTGTACTTGGTCTCGCTCAGGCCCAGAAAATCCCCTCTTCTCTCATCCATCAAATTCACAATCTCTTCCAATTAGTGTTCTGATGTTCAGAGTTCTTATTCTTACCATTTTTCCAATTTTGCATTGTACTATTTTTTCTCAGGTATGGGTTTGTTTCGGCCACCGGCTTACTAAGACCGTTGTGGCCTACACCTGAGTAGCGGGGCTAGCGCATATAGGTCCTCAGGTAGACCCTCTCCTAGTGGTAGCTTTCCCTAACTGAGGCTATGGGGGCTGATGATGACTTAGCTAATTATCATCAACCCTCTCACTCCAAGCCCACCCAGCTGGGAGCCAACTGGTCAGACCCTGTTCCAAACTTGTTGGTTTTGGTCCTAACCAGTCCCCTCTTTCTTTTCTAAACTTGACCTGGTTTCCACTGGGGTTCAACCCAAGCTCCATCAGGTTACTCAAATCCCAGGGTACACCACTTGGCGGTGAGATCAGGATTGAGTAGGAGAAGCTAAGCGGCACCCACTAGGTAGACTCCATGTATTGTGCATCACTACCCCATTTGTGTCTAGGAGTACTGTTATAAATTTTAAAATACTATGTACACACAGATCAAAACTTCTAATAACTGAATGATATCCTTAGAAATGTGTGAAGTCCAATTTTTCAATGCAAAGGGAGCATATTCAATAATCCCATAACAAATTTTAAGTTATTTTTACTCTCTCTCAACCCCCTGAAGAGAGAAGTATTGGGATCGTAAAAAAACAAGCATGAGATTTTGATAAATTTCAACATTTCATAGCCCACCAAAACTTGAAAAGTGGTTTTTGCGATGACGTGTGCCTGCCCGTTCGTCTGTATCTTGGATTGGAGCCGAAACCATTTTACCAATTGGACTAAAACTTGAATCCAGGGTTTCCATAAATTCTTTCACAGAGTTTTTAGAATTATATATCCAACCCTAAGATTAAAGGTAGTTTACTGAAGGACAAATAGAGGAAAAATCAAATTTCTCAAAATCCACTTTAAAACTTCTAATTAAATTTTGTATCTAGAAATTGTCTAACATTACAAACAAAATGACAACTCTCATTTTCCCATGAACAGGACTTTAAGGGCACTTTAGAGAAACGGATATTTCAAATTTTGATCATATCTCCACAACTATTTGAGATACAAAATAGGTTATCATTATATTATTATTACTATTATTATTATTAGCACCGCGTCTTACTAACCGTTCAGGTTATATGCACTTACACTAATGTGCAATGGTAGGGTGATTGTGATATGAAATGGAGGACCTACGGTTTAACGTGGGATCTGAACCACGGTGGAGGCCTGATATTCCACACATTCACAAGTTGTGATTAATACACGTCTTGTCAGAGGTGAAGGAAGGGTTTGGCAATCAGATAAAGCTGTGTCGGGACCGAGGTTTGAACACCGGACCCCCAGTAGAGAAGTCTGACACCTTACTCCTGTTATCATTGTTAAGTTATATTATTTTGTTTTTCAAATCTTACAAGTTTTTAGTAAATGTCTCTATTTTAAGACCAAAAAGACAAAGTCTGTGGAGTGCACCATTACCATTTATTTTTTATTGTATTATATTGACTTAAAAGATTATTCTGTTCGGTTTTATTTAACTAACTTGGGAAAAAAATACTTCATTGCAAGACTTTTGAGAATTTATCTTGAGCTCATAACTCAACCAATTATTGAAAATACAAAATTCAATTCTAAAATGTTGTCATGAAAAATTAATCACAATATACACTCCATATGGCCCTAAGAATAGGTGTTGCTATTCTTAATTATTGGGGAAGAGGGGGGTATACCAATCTCAGTTTCATAGTAAATCATATTATGTGTGGGGATGGGGCGGGTTAACATCCCCCCCACCTCCTTAACCCAACGACAATGCCCATACCCTTAAGCTTACATTGCTTGGCTTCTCCGCTCACCTGAGATAGATGAGGTCCCCTAGCTCAGCGGGCAGACTGCGCAGCTTGTTGCTTGACAGGTCCAAGGTGCGTAGGTTCACCAAAATGAAAATGTCCGTTGGGATGCGAGAAAGGCAATTGTCATTCAGGTACAGAGCTGTGAGGTGCGAAAACTTCCACAAGCTTGGACTCAGCGTTTTGATAGACCCTGAGAACCAGATACATAAACATAAATTGCATCAGACATGCAGGGATGGATGAGTTGTCAGCACTCATGACACTAAGATGAGGAGGGCAATGGCCCTGGCATGCATCAATTCGCTTGGTTCAGCGTCCTCACTTGAAGTGCAGTAAATGTTCAGCAAAGTTTCTTAAAACTATCCTTCATCGTATTTCCTTTATAAGTTAGCTTTAATCAATACATCCAGCATATGTATTTTTCGTCCTTTTCAACCTTTTCTCTCCTAAAGGCAAGCTATGCAGATGATAAAAGTCACCCTTATCCTTTTCTAGGAACCAGAAGAAACTAGTGGTGTGCGAGATCAACTCTTTTGGTTCGAGACGAGATCTGGAACGGGAATTTTAGAATCCCTTACTTCGAGACGAGAATGGGAATTAAAAATGTAAAACTAATTATTTCTAAATTTGCTAATATTACGTAGTTTAATACTCTGACAATATATAATTTGTTAAATGAATACATAGGCCCTAATAGAGGAATTTTAAACAAACACAAAGAAAGTTGTAAAATAAAACCATTTTTAATACTTTTGCTATAACTTAGGCTAATTAAATTATAAACATTTATGAAATACATATTAAATCCAAACTTACATCTAAAAAAGGTTGCCATACATATTTATATTTAAATAAAAAGAAGACATTAAAAAGCAAGTTTAAAAATAAATAAAATATGGAAAAAAACCTATTCCCAAACTTTCCGGGTTTACAGAATATGTTTCCCGACGATTGGGTCAATAAAGGGAATTTTTTTTCCCGCACACCCCTACAAGAAACAAAAAGAAATACCTTGGCTAAAATGTTTTAAGAAAATTAACTATTACCATTTTGGTGGTTGCATGGTCTAAGGCATGCATGTCAAACTAATTTGATTATGAGGGCCACATTTAAAATTAAAAATACTGGGGTGGCCACTTTTCAAAAAATCATATATATTGTCCTTAACTTAAATAAAATAATTCCAGCCCAGTAATTTAGAAAACTGAACAAGTCCCTATACAAAACAATAAGACTATACCTTCTTTTTTTTTACAAATATGTGTCCGTAAGCCGAAACCTCTTGGGTTCGGTTCACTTTCATATGAGTAAACATCTGTTATAATTATGTACTGCCAAACATTGTACATATTGTGTGTGCAAATTCAACAATTCTTGGGAATTTTTTCCTATTAAAGAAGGAGTACCAACTCGGTAGGCCTACATTAACCTTATATACCAGATTTCACTCAATTATTCTGAGTTTCCAAAATGTGTAATGCCTCAGTGTCCATTAAAAAAAAAGGTCACTTTACATAATTGTTCATCATAAGGTCCCCTCCCCTGGCCACATGTGACCCGTGAGTTTGACATGCCTAATCTAAGGCATCAGTCTTGCAACAAACTGTCCTGTCTGTGAGAGCAATATCTGGGTTTTAGTCTGTCAGGTGTAATGAGGGTGTTGTTTCCTAAATGGTTACCTACTCTCCCTCCACACAAATATGACTACATTTTCTCTAAGATCTACTTTCCACATTCCTAAGCCATGTAAATAAGTGGATAGCTCGAATGGATGGTAAAATATGACCTACAGAAAATTCTAGTTGTGCATGAATTTTTTTTAGCAATGATATCAAAATTTGATGTTTTTAAACTCTTAAATAGGTATTATGAAAGTCTTGACCTTTTCATATACAGCTCTAACCAAGCAAATTCTAGGAAAATGTTTATGTTATGCTCATCATGACTCTTTGGATTAGTTGTGGATAACATGTATAAACATAACACTACTAAAATAAATTTTAAATATTCCTAAGCTTGGTGGATATTTTGGCAGTAATATTAATTACAGGTAAGATAAATTATCCATCTGGCTATTTAATATAGACTTCTAGATAAAACTTACAAACTAGATTAATGAAAGCATCACTCACCATTAAACACTGCAATCCTAGAGCCGGGGTATTTTAGTATGTTATGAACATGAGGAAATATCAAGTGCTCTTATTAGGGATGGAACCAAGGTGTTTAAGAACACTATACAGTCCACTCTACAAAAATGGTTCTCACCTGTTATCTCCAGTTCCTGCCAATGAGATTTCTTTCCAGAGGCAACGTCCTCGGGTGACATGATGGAGTGGCCGCGTCGGGGGTTATTGGAGTTTTCATACTTGTCTTTGAGATTGCGTGACATTCTGAAACCTGAAACAGAGAAACAAAGTGCTCTTTACATTGAGATATAAGACATGTATGGTAGATAATTTCTGCTACAGTAAAATGTAGACCATGTATTAGGTTGTTTTGATGTATTGCATTTAAATTATTTTTATTTTACTGTTTTACAACCCTATGTTGAAACTTAAAGTTCTTACAAATCTAAGAGAACAAGATAAGAATGGTGAGTAATGGCAGTACTCCTAATACCAATGACTTTACTCGAGATCAGTTTGATTGGCATATAATTAGCCATACACCTAAAGATAAACTTAACATACTTTAGTGTTTTGATATACCAATTTACCACAGCCGTCACTTTTAACTGAAAGATAGATATAGTGACCATGGATGTAACTAGAGTTGACAGCACCCAGGACAAATAAAAAAATAGTGCCCCCTTGAAAACCATTATTTAAAATTTGGTTGGCTTATTATATTGGTACTCAAACTGGTTACACGTTTTAATACGATTTACTTCAGTGGCCACCTGGTGTAACATGTTACTCCCACAGTAGACTATTATTATTATTATTAGCACCGCGTCTTACTACCCGTTCGGGTTATACGCACTTACGCTAATGTGTGATGGTAGGGTGATTGTGAGATGAAATGGAGGATCTACAGTTTAACGTGGAATCCGAACCACGGTGGAGGCCTGGCATTCCTCACAGTAGACTAGACTGCCAATGATGGGGAGATCAAGGTTCGAATCTTGGTTGGGTGTCCTGAGAATGGATTTTCCAAAATGGTGTTTCACTCCCATACAAATTAGGATAAATTTCCTTGAAATATTATCTTCCTAATCCCTAAAACTATTAACGTAATTAGTATATAAGTGTGTAACCTGAATGAGTAAAAAAAACTGCTTTGAAAAAAACAACATTTTTAGCCTCCTATTATAAAATTAAAACATCTATTATTGCTAGTAAATTTGGTGTCCAGGCCACCTGCCTCACCCTAGTTACACCACTCAACCTGACCTGTAAATGTTTGCTTCCCTTTATTTTAAAATATTTTTTTCTAAACAGATCCTAACATAGTTGAATAGATTGTTTTTGTGTGTTCCTAACCATTTGTGCATGGGTGTATGCATCAATCAAATTAAGATTTCTTGTTCCTGTATCCAAAAAAATACCACTATAACATTTATGAGTTTTGATTTTCTTACTTATTTATAAGAGAAAATTTTATGAAAACTTTAAAAAGCTTAGAATTATTTGACCTAGTGTAGGACGAAAATATTGTGTGACCGTTTGTAAATTACACTGATGGGATAAGAATGATCTAATTTAGGCCTATAAGAAATATGTACCTGAATTTGCGTGAAGTTAAATTGGAAAACCATATAAGAGAACCACCCTTATAAGCATGTTCAAAATTCAAACTCTGGCAAGCAAATAATTAGCAAAACAAGCTATACAGTTATGACACTTAGAGTATGTGCCAACTCATGTGAGTGTATTAGCTAATAATAGTAACATTATATATTTGAAAAATCTATTTAATAATATTATCACAAGCTAACAAACCTGAAACAACAGATATAGACAAAAAGATAACTAGGGGTCTAAAGTTTATTCATAATCTCCATGCTATCTGGTTGGTGCTAGTTGACTAGGATGCAGTTGTCTGCAGGCTTAGAATGAAGAGGGACACAATTTATTCATGCACACATTTGTTTGCTTCAGTGTGGTTCCTTGTCATCTTTCTAGGATAATGATGAACATTGCATTTATTTTAAGTTCATACTTCACATCCTGTTATATTAGATTATATGGGCTAGGTTTTAACCACTACTAAGAATCCATAGTATTATGTTTAACTAAAAAAACTCCATGGCATAGGACTGGAAGCAGGTTATACAGACTGAGATGCCACCGCCTTTAGCGATGATAGTGCTAGCTAGCATGTGCAGAGAGAGGGTGTAATGTGGTCAACACAACAAACCCTCCAGGCATTAATCTCAGTTTTCTAGACCAGACCCACTACTTTTTCATTAAAGGAGCTCTTCATTTGGCCTCAAAAGGCTGAGCTAGCCCTGTTTCAGACCCATTGCTTCACAAAGAATTTGAGAGCGGTCGCAATCAAATCCAGGACCTCTGGATCTGTAGCCAGGAAATCTGACCACTAGTCCACAGAGGCGGTCACCTATGTTTAACACATTTTTTACTAACAATATATATTTTAAGGGATAAGAAACGAGAGGGGAAATGCATCCACATTAGTGAGAAGAGGGGCTGGGAGAAACACAGGGATAAGTCATATGTGTGACTAGGACCAGATTTAAACCTCAACCCTCCTGTCACCCGCAATTCAGTCTATTTTGAATTTTGACACCTTAAATTGGTACAAGTAACAAAGTTTAAAAAAAATATAATTATAAAAGGTGGATATATAGGCTTACTAGTAGTCTGACTTGCTAAGTGGAGACTCTTAATGACAAATGATTACAAATTTTAGCTAAAGTGATTTGAGTGAGAATGAAATGAATTGAATATGATAAAAAAAACTAAACATAAGTATTTGCACTGAGTGTGTTTATATCTAAAAAAATGTGTCTTGTGTATTTGCTTCTTATCATAAATGTTTGCTAAAGTTTGTTTGGGTTAGATAAGATGGCATTAAAAATGCTTGGTAGTAGGTTGAGCTAATCTTACATAAGCTTAAATTTATTTAGTTTTTTAATTGTTCTGTAACAAAGATTTACTTATTAGTTGGATGTTATAAAAGTTGTTTTTTAAATATTACATCTAGTATCTTGCCTATTAATTAAGTTTGAGGAAAGTAATTTATAGGAAGTGCACCTGTATTAGCAAGAAAAGGGAGTGGGGAAACTAAAGTAATAAATTCCATGTGGAAAACACTCTAATGCCCCTAGCCAAGATTTGAGCCAAACCTCCTTGTTGTTGTTTTTTCCCCATGCATTCATTACCCTACTGCCTTTTCTTGTAGGGGCCTATAAATAAACCTCAATCATCCTGTCACTGGCAAGCAAGTCTAATGTGAGTAGCACTTTAGGCCATGTAACCACTGATGCAGTTATATTAGTTTTTCTTTTAAATAGATAAGGCAAGAGCCCAATAGACCAAAAATATTTAGATGTGTATTTATACTATAGAAAATTCGAAAGTGAGCCTGCCTCGGCCCATTAGGCTAAAAGAGCAAGGTAGAGCCCAATAGACCAAAAATATTTAGATGTGTATTTATACTATAGAAAATTCGAAAGTGAGCCTGCCTCGGCCCATTAGGCTAAAAGAGCAAGGTAGGTTGCATGCATGTGTACCTTTGCTCAACCTCGACTTGACTCACTTCAAATTAGCCTCTTGTATGTATGCACCTTAAAACTACTGTACATTTAAATCTAATGATACCCATATATACAAGTATATCCCAGATAAATTAATACCATTGGTGCAATAGAACCTTGGAATATCACGCTTCACCAATAGGTTTTACAATAGCCTATATTGTAGCTTTGAGAACAATAACTTTATAGTAGAAACTCAATATATATTTGAAAATAATAAGACAATATTAAAACAAAATGGTGAGATTAGCTCCAATGTATCATTTGGGTCTCAGTTAGGGCAGGTGTTTCTTTAGACTTAATTCTGTTCACAAGATTGTCTAAATGTCATGTTGGTGACCAAGTGGATGTCCAACTCTGGCTGTTCTTTGCTACCCTTAATGAAGCTTTCATAGTTGAAAATCCAGCCAGGTTTAATGGAAGTGGTTTACTTATTCTCAAATACAACTAGTGAGGGTGAGATTCCAATAAGCTATTCTTTTCATTTCTACCCAGTGGGGTTAATTGGTAATAGTCTAACTCTTCTTTTGAATACTTTTAGATAGTACATTTTATCTTCTAGGCCTAACATAATAATAATAATTAGCACCGCATCTTACTACCCGTTCGGGTTATATGCTTTAAGTACTAATTAAGCTAATGGATTAGGAATTGGGAAGGTTGAATTAGAGGAAGTGAACCCGCATTTGTGTGGAGGGAGAGTGGAAAACCATTTAGGGAAAACCACCCCCAGTTCACCCGACCGAGATTCGAACCTTGATCTCCCCGTCCTCAGCAGTCGGGCTCATCACGACAAGCGTGTTAGCCAATTACGCCACCGAGGCGGGTAGGCCTAACATAATATTCATAAAATATAGGCCTGCTTATTTAAGGATAGATTAACAAAATAAAGATTAAATTCACTTATTACCATCCATTATAGTTTTTAAACCAAAATGACCCAAGTATGTTGAGAGGGCAATCAAGATCCAAACCTGGAATTGTACCCAAGACCTTTAGTTTGCTTCTTTACCACTTAGCTCCCGGTTTGAAGGCCAGAAAAATGTATAGTGTATTCTAGTGTTGATTAACTTTATTTATAAAAAACATATTTAATTCTAGTAAGGAACAATAAAATATATACTCAGAATTGATAAAAATAGAATCAATAAAAAGAGCAAAGTAAGCTGAGAAATTAAGTTGGGAAATGAGTTATAAAGATAATATTGAGTTAACTTGTCAGAAAGAGTGTATATTTTAGAATGATTGTGATAAAACAATTTGTATAAAATTAAATTATAATACTAGGCATTTTACATACATATTAAAAATGTGAGTCACAGTAACATATACACAATCAGACTAAAAAACATAATAATATATGTATTAAGACATGAGTCAAACAGTCATAATAGTATATAGTATTGATCGAAAACACTGAAGTTGGTTAAATTAAGTAAAAGGTTTGAGAATGATGCCTATTATGTTAAGAAAACTTGTAAGTTAGTGAATCTTGTCTTTCAGGAAATTTTTGAATTCATAATTTAATACTACGAAATTTTACGAGACAAAAGTCCAAAAGATCTAAGAATATTAGAGGAACAATATAATAAGGTGTAAAAAGATGTATATATGTTTATAAGTTAGAATTAATTCTTTTGGACTTTTGTCTCGTAAAATTTCGTAGTATTAAATTATGAATTCAAAAATTTCCTGAAAGACAAGATTCACTAACTTACAAGTTTTCTTAACATAATAGGCATCATTCTCAAACCTTTTACTTAATTTAACCAACTTCAGTGTTTTCGATCAATACTATATACTATTATGACTGTTTGACTCATGTCTTAATACATATATTATTATGTTTTTTAGTCTGATTGTGTATATGTTACTGTGACTCACATTTTTAATATGTATGTAAAATGTCTAGTATTATAATTTAATTTTATACAAATTGTTTTATCACAATCATTCTAAAATATACACTCTTTGTGACCAGTTAACTCAATATTATCTTTATAACTCATTTCCCAACTTAATTTCTCAGCTTACTTTGCTCTTTTTATTGATTCTATTTTTATCAATTCTGAGTAACTTTATTTAGCTCACAAGAGTGAGCATACAGATAAAGGCATCACACTCGCTAAAAGTTCAAACAAGTTTGTTTTTATCAAGAAAATGTCATTTATTTCAGCAATTTGGGAATAGGGTAGTGAAATGTGAAAGATTACAAATATGGAGTTTTAAAGACTTTTCTATTGCACTTAATATATAATTCAAAAGTGTAAAGACATAAATTAGTGTTAATGAAATTTGCTGGGTTGAGTGAATCTCTTCATACTATACATATCTTATTCAATTAGACTAAATTGTTTTGAGAAAATAAAGGGTTCACCCAGTATTTTATAGTGGTATTTTCTAAGTGATAAACTTTAAATGATAATTTTCTGACATACTTTTTAGCCCATAATTAAATCGAAACAAAGGATTATCCCAAATAATTATCCCATAAATTTGCTTCTAATGTAATCAAAGCACAGTTTGGGCAAATACAGATGTAGTCGTGATAACTCAACCACCCGAAAACGCTTGAATTGTAACCACAATCTAAGCCATTTGTAGAAAATAATCATGTTTGTATCCTTAAGTTGTGCATTAGACCTATGAAATTTATTTAAAAACCTAGCATGGTATTTGTATTGATAGTATAAAAAAGTAATAAAAAGTTATGGTTGAGCTGATCAGCCATTTTTTCGATTATGAGAATTTGTTTTCAACTTTTCCAAGTTAATATGGGGTAACAACAAATTTTTCTTTTAAGTATTTTGAATAATTTTGTAGGCCTATTTATTAAATTCATTATAAATTTTAATAAGCAACCATAAAAAAATTAAAACACTAAAATAGGCTTTGGCTAATACTTGAAGGGAGGTAGGCCTATCGTGTATAAGAATTGTAGAGCCCTTGCTGCAAAACTATAAAGCTCAACTGTGATCAATCATTAATTATCTATAATATCATTAGTACTTCACAAACCTTAGATTATATTTTAGTATTTTTATCCTCTCGACTAGTGAAATCTAGCAATTTTTATTTACTAAAAATAATATATATTTTTAAATTAGTTACTTAAAAACAAAATATGTAGTAATAATGACAATATTAAATTGAAAATAACGTGATCAAATATTAGGTCTAACTGATAAATAGATTTAATTAATGACAATTAGGCTGATTAATGGTGAAAAGATATTTTTCAAGAAGTCCCTAATTCATCTACAGTAGGCCTAGCACACCCCTGAGATATATTATAGGCCAGTTTATTGATATAAAACATGTTTAGAATATATTTGAAAAGATCGAGCCCAACAGAGAAGTTTTTGTGTGACACTTTGCTATGATATTTCATCAAATAATTTAGGTAAATACAACTATATAAAATAATAAATAATAGTTTGAGCTTAAATTATACCTATTAAATTGCCAAAACTAGGCATACAGTAACTTGAATGATAGCTTCCTTTAATAGAGAGTTTGCTACCACATCATATCATCTTTGAAAATTAAAAAAACAAATTACAAGTATTAAGGCTTGGCATCAAATGATTAGGATCATGTTAATGGCTGACTGGCCAAACCCTAACTTTTATATGACTTTTTTATATTAACAACCAAAATTCCATGTTATGTTTTAAATATATATCATAGGCCTACCTAATGCACAACTTAAGTAATAAAAACATAATTATTTGCTCCAAGTTGCATAAAGGCTTAAGCACAAGCACACCAGCCGTTAATGTAGGAACGATATTCTTATAAATCATAAAAAAAATTCATAAACCACACAATATAAACTCCATTTTTTAAAAAGAAAGTTTATGCTGATCTTGTATTAGGTAGGTCTATAGGCATATTGAAAAAATTAAAAGTTTGACATCTGTGGTTTAGAAGCCATAATTAATCTAACATTTGAGATATAAATAGTATTAATACAACTAAAAATTAAAATTATGTAAGATTATAAATCATATTGGTTTATAAGGGATAAATGTTTTAAAGTGCACAGTACTAAACATAGGCCTAAGCTTTAATTTGACACAAAAATGGTTTATATATCATAATGAATGATATTTTAAGTAATTACAACACAAATTGTAGTAACTCTTTTAGCAAAAGCCATAAGAGACCTGAAAAAAATATTTTAGCTTTAACTTTTTTTCTAGCACCGTGTCTTACTACTTGTTTGGGTTATAGGCCTATGTACTAATCATACTAATGGGCTAGGGAATAGGAAGGTTTAACTTAGAGGAAATGCACCCACATTTGTGAGAAGGGAAGTGGAAAACTGTTTTAGAAAAACTATCCTCAGTACACCTGATTGGGATCGAACCCCAATCTCCCCATCTTCGGCAGTCCAGTCTAACACGAGAGTAGCACGTAAAGGCCCCGACACAGATTTCGTATCAATAGGTCTGTAAGAAATTGATGCCACAGGATCAGATTTCTCTGGCTACAAAGTCCTTATCCGTAAGTTCTTACTCCGTAGAAGTTGCTCAACTTTAACTTTCTACGGACTACCAATCACAGCTGAGTAAATATGTGCAAGCACATTGAAATAAAAGAATGAATGGCAGTGAGAGGATCCGTTGCTTTGGAAACCTATACAAAATGAAAAGATGGCTACACGTGGAGCTATTTCAGAAACATTTTTTTCTAAAAATTTAAACACCCTGGGAAGAGCGCATTCTAGGAAAATGTTTTCTGAGAAATGCCAAGTTCTTTGCTTTTGTAGGTTCAACACCCCTATTAATGAAAATATTAAAAAGTGCTTGTTTTGTTTTCATATAAAATACTAGTACATCTGTTTCGCATTTTCAGGTTATTGCAAACCCTTATTTATTTTAAGTTTGATAGTTAAAATTGAGTTATAAATATATTTCTTGTAATTGTACTTAACCTACATTTTAGTATATAGGCCTTTTGGAAGTTTTCCAAACAAAGTTGTTTTTGTTTTCTTTAATTCTTATATGATCAGCTGACTCCTTGATGCTCTCTATTTGCTGTAGACAATTTTCTTTCTAATTTTTTGATTGGACGAAGTCTCTTACTAACTCATTGGTTGAAATGGTCACGTGATTAAAGATATTGACTCTGTAATTGTGAGTAGAATTTCTTATGGACCAGGAACACGGAGTCCGGACATATGGATATGGAGTTTGTGTCGGGCGTTTAGACCACGCAGCTACCGAAGTGGGTTAGCAATAGCTTGAATTGCGATAGAGGAAAGAAAATAAGAAAATCTTAGCAGGGTGTTCAGCCAAACTATATCTTAAAATTCCCTGACTTTTCCAGGTTTTCCAGAGCCAGTTTCCTACTTTTACAGTCACTATAATATAAACATTATTGTATTAAGAACTCAACTTAATGTAATAATATTTTTAGACACATACATATTTTAAAATTGTAACACTCTATGAAGGGGTTAAAGGATGGACTAGTCTAAAGCAATGGGTCGTTGGGTCATGCGTTTTAAGTTAGCTTTGAGTTACGTATATAATATTGAGACATTAAAAATTGCCTTACATGGGCCAATGAACTAATGACTTAACTTTGGTTAAATATATGATAGAGGGGTGGAAAGACTAGATTAAAATCCCGTGTTGACTTTGAGAATTGAGATTAGTTTATTCAAGATGGAAAAACGTACTAAAATAAATTTGCAGTGAATAAAAATGTTTTTTACTGTTATTTTATTGTAAATGAAAGTAGAGTAGGCTTATTATTTTAGTGACTATGTGGAAATTCCAGAAATTTAATCAAATTTCCTGACTTTTCCCAGTTTTCCAGGTCGCTGGATATCCTGTAGATGTAAGGGCCAAGTGATATTCTAAAGTTGGGTGATTTCATGTGAAATAAGTCTTAAGCCAATAATAACATGTGTGTAGGCTATAGCGGAGGGACAACTCATTAGCCTTGTAATAAAAAGAGCTATATTGGATATAAAAGTAATTAACATATCAGTACCTAGCTAAAGAAAGGTTCAGTTATTGTGAAATAAAGCTGGTGGTAAACTTGAATGTGGACCAGACACTAATTAATATCTAAACAGTTATGTTAGTGTAAAATAAAATTCAAAGTAGGCCTAACTACTGTGAACATGACTCCAACTATTAGATGCCTATTCATCCAGTTAAAAGGAAACTGATGTTTTAAGTATGCAAGAACAAGGCTGAACGAAATAGAAGATGCATTGATTTTGAGCAATGTAGACAAAAATCAAATAACTGCCAACTTGCTCGGCCCTGTTCTAGCTTATTGCCCAAAGTCTTTCCATTAACCCAAAAGGGCTTACGCTAAAATTATGTTTATTACGTTAGGTAATTAATTATTTTTATGTAAGTAGTTCCTAATGATAATGCATAGTTAATAATATATGTATTTCCTCAAGCAATGTTAAAGAAGCCCTTGGCCTAGTTTGTATCATTTACTTACACACAAGTAAATATTTTACAAGTAATCATAAAAAACTTTCAAAAGCTATCTCATATTAAGTAATTTTCAAAAACCTAGCCAATTATAAAATTTAATTTTGAAACATTATCATATAGAAAGGGACTTTTACCTATAAAGTGTAGACATGCACAGTAGATTACAGGTAGTTGCATCCTACATTTCGCAAGGTTTCAAAAAAGATATATTTTCGAAAAGTATTTTTCTGTATTATGTGAAATATTTGGCAGGCTTTTCTTTCTTTTAAAAAGGAATATAGAATTTTCTTTTATTAAAATATAATAGTTGAAGTGAAATAAACAATGGTGTTATTGAGGACAGATGGCTGTACTACTCTTGTCACCCTCGACTTTCATGCCATTTATTTCACAATACTTATCTTATTTTAGGTGAAATCAAACTAAAATTATTGTATAATAAGTAAACAGGATATAACGCACCTTCATCTACCTTCAAAACACACACTAAACCGCTGATTGTGGTAAAATATTCTTTAATTTGCCGTAGTAAACAAAACTATCTCCCACATATACACAAGTTCGCCATTGGTACTCGTCGGGTCAGAGAAGCTTGCCACCGGATTCGCTGTCAATAAACGACAATACACGAAACAACACGATTGTGGTTTGGTGAAATCAGAAGTAAGGAATGGCGGTGTCCTCAAGAGGTTTGTCTTAAATATGTATTATCTTTGTTATGGTTTTGTCTGTGTGATTAATTTTTGAGGTCACTTTTGATTCTTTATCATTTAATACATCCGATGATATTTTTAAATTAATGAAAATATGTTCATAATTAATGTTTTTCGGTTGAGATTTAAATGAGTTGGGAATTAAATATATTGATAAAAAAAATCTATTTGTAATAATTCGTTTAAATTTATTCTCATTTGATCGTACATTTTGATTGAGCTTTTACGAAAAAGTTAACAGGTATAGACTTGCCGTGAAAGATCAACATTGCCTAGTGTTGCCATGAGGTCCCATGCCTAAAATAGCACAAGTTTTTGAGAATTTGCATTAAACTTTTTTTTTCACACTTCACACAATAGATAAGGTGAACCAACCTATTTTACTCAACATTTTGGTTTCATACACTTGCATAATCAACACATTCTCCTAAGGCTTTATTTTGTGGAGAACTATCATGAGACCTTTGTTTGAAATACAACACTGTCAACAATAGCAGACATATAAAAAAATGCATATTGATAAGAGGTTAATAGCATATTTATTGTTAATTAACTACATCTGTCGCGGCTTCAGTTGTACGATGTTGAGGTTATATCTGCCACTAAAAATTCTATAAATTTAGACAATCTTGGATATCCCTTTTTATTTCTTTTATTAGTTAATGCTTACTTGTTGAAACTATTTTATTGTATATTGTCCCTTTTAAACAATAAAAAAGCCCAATTCATCTTAAACAATAAGTTGGTGTCATTGGTAGAAGACAAATCACTATCCAGCCGAAATGTAGAAAAAGAACAACAACCAGATGCCAGACTGCTTACAAAAGAGTGAAAAAGCACAAGCCCAATTTAATTATTATGATTTATTTCCAGATTGTATAAGTAACTACTCATCCTAAAGTCAATAGGCGGGCACTACCAACTGAGCTAAGGAGCTATATTCATTATAAACATAGATCTCCACCTGAAATTTAAAAAAGTATATTAACAAGTAGACTTCCCCCTGAGGATCCTTCATAGATAAGTCGAGGGGCTCTTGGCTGAGGTGGCCGACGATCGGAGCCCTCTTCTAAATATAGGCCTATATATATTTATGATCAGTTTTCAGCAAAAATGGGATTGGTCCTGGAAGGGTGGGAGGAAGAGTTTAATCATATCCTTCCTATTTTAATTGTTCCCTCAGGGTATAATTGGTTGTTGTAAGTATGGCAGACATAAGTTTACAGAGATACTAAGCCTTGATCTTAAATCGTTACATATTTCCTAAATGGCTTATGTTGTGTTTTGTTGACAGTGGTAGCTCGAGAGTAAACCTTAAAGGAGGGCGCTCTCCTAAAAATTGTTAAATTAGGTAGACAACAGCTAACCTTCGATATCAACTTTATACCATCATATATTTGGAGCTGACAAACTACACTTTTAAAAATAAATAAAAGCTAAATATGTGAAAGTATAACAACTCCCTTGGTTTGAAGTTGAAGATTGTCCATCATGAAATCCGCACACACACAAGTAGACAAAATATATAAATAGGTTTTTAACACATTCTTGAACACTATACACAGAATATACTTTAAGAATTAGTGTATCAGTAAGTTTATCGTTTTCTAATAAAGAAACATCAATCTTCTGTTTTTGGCTAGTATCTCGCGAATCATTGACTGTTCTATAAACAACATGGCCAAAGCATTTAATCTGGCTTCACTCATGGTATTTCTTAAGCAGGATTTGATTACTGGCCTGCCATTTATTTTAATTCCAAACTTAACTTTTTATGAAAATTCTATTTTTTAATAGAAACTTTCATTATTCACTAACGTAATCAAAAACATGTCATACTTACATTCTAAACAAATCAACAACATTCCTTATCTATGAGCCAGCCAGCTGACTGCAGTTGGTGCTGGTAGCAGACCACACTTTATCTCCAGCCCCAAAAACTTGTGAAGGCTAAAGAAAGTGACATCAGGTTGTCATGGCAGCCATTCTGTGACTCATGTAGAGCTCGGGGGCGCTTCAGAACAAGCCAAGCTAGCACAGCACATGTTAACATACAAGCGCCTTATGTCACACGCTGGCGCAATTATGATTTTGCTAACTTCCTCAATCAAAAGGGCAAGAAAAAAAGATTTTTGGATTGATTTATGTTTTTCGTGCTATGTAATGAAAAAATATGAGAAAATTTGTATGAATTTCACAATATGTTTTGTTTCTTCTTTTACTTTATTTTGCAGGGAGGGCAGCGCCCCATAGCTGTTAATTAACATGTCGGGGTTACACAAAGGCTTATCTTATCACAAGTCTATACTTAACAAATGTCAGATAACTATTTAACTCCTTTAAAAAAAATAAAATCTGGCCCAATATCTTTTAGTGTATGGTCAATTGTTTTCTCCGCTTCCCAGCCAACAACATTTGACATAATATATACTCTTTTTTTTTAGCCATCAATAAAGTAGGTTTGGTGACAAAAAGTCAAAACACTTTTACTATAAAAAAGCACCCACCTCATCTCACTACCTGTTTGGGTCTATGTATTATATTAATTATACAAATATCTTGTGAATGTGGGGAATGCCAGGCCTCCACCGTGGTTCGGATTCCACGTTAAACTGTAGGTCCTCCATCTCATCTCACAATCACCCTACCATTACACATTAGCGTAAGTGCGTATAACCTGAACGGGTAGTAAGACGCGGTGCTAATAATAATAATAATTATTATTATTATACTAATTGTGTATAACCTGAACTTGTAGTAAAACTACTGATGTTGTAGAGTTAGGAAAGGTAAAACTTAAACGAATTGTACCCGCCTTTGCGTGGATGGATATAGTTAGAAATCATTTATGCAAAATCACTTGTTGAGTTTTTAGCCACAACCTACCCTTCACCATAAAATCAAATAAATTGAGCTTGACATTTAGATTTTGTGTCCACTGGCAAAGTTCTTGGCTCAGTAGTACAAGTTAACAGTAGGTATTGGGCTTGATCCATGGAATGGCCGAAAAATATATCTTTAGTTAAATTGAGGCTTCCCCTTTAATAGGGAGGAATTAACAAAAGCTCTAGACTAAGTATTGTGTAATTTCTAGAGTTAACCTAAGTTAGTATTTAAGTAATGTGTTAGTATAATTAATTGGTTTAGAAAGTGTATGTTAATGTCAACATCTGGTGACTAAATCTCCAAACCTCTGCTATAGGTGGTATGTCTCGCTGGTTGTTCTCGAGTTATGGCTGGAGCTCTGCTAGAAGTGTGGTGGCCCTGTTCACTGTGGACGAGATGTGTCAGGTTCGTCACTTTGCTGCCAGGAAAGGAACAAGAGAGAAGATAAGGAAGAAGAAAGTCAAAGTGGAGGTTAAAAAAGTGGAATTCATCCCACACAATTTGAGGAATAAAAACAAGTGAGTGGTAATAACGTTTGATATATTATGTGGATCCCACCTTGCAAATAATCTTGCTGATCCAACATAGTTTCAAGCTCATATCTCAACTGGAGACATCTTATAATCATCATGTTTCATTCTTATTCATTAGTAAACTTGTTCTTGAAAAGGTCAACAACAAAATAAAAATCTCCTGAGAGTCAAAACTTTAAATATTATATGTGAAAATAATTTGCAAACTAAGAGTGAAAGAAATATATAAATTATAGGAGTGTGAGTAGGCATTTTCATTTGAAAGTTAAATCTGAATCAAGTATGAATGAAAACATTGTGTTTTAGTTTAGTTCACTTCAAATAATATAGAACAAATTGTTTACCAGAAGTAAGGTTATCCAACTTTGGAGTGGTGGTAATTGACATCTCTAAAGAGTTACCAGATCTACTCTCATGTATCCATTTGCCAAACCATATGATTTGCAAGACCATGTGTGAGTTGCTGTCACTTTTGGCTGTCAAAAATTTCATAACAAAGCATTGTTTTTTTAAAAGTATTTTTACGTTATTGAAATACAAACTTAAGAAACAACCATTTGGATGTTTCTTTTCTTGTCTGTAGTTCACTTAAAAATGGTTTACAAACATGATCTTCTAAAAGGGTGGCTTCTCTTAATACATTTAGTAAATTAAGATGATGAACCCTCTGAAACAAGGGTGGTTTATTATGTCATAAAAACTGTTTTCTGCTGTGTTCATGCACATGTGTTATTTTGAACTAATATTTTGTAAGTTATGGCTATTCCTGCAAGCACAGTGAGCCTAATAAAAAGATAATATTTTTGTGGCCAATTTTTAATAAGAAACAAGCGTGGTGTTTGGTTGGTTGGTTGTTATCAAAAGCTCTCTTGTGGTGGGTTGAATAAAATATTTGAATTTGTTTGAGCATCATTTAAGAATAATTTTTTACATTATAATTGTTTGACTATTCTCTATGTAGACCTAGTTTAAAGGCTCATTAAGTTGCCCTCGACAATATGAGCCTTGTCAGGGTTGATAGTGGGGTATGTATATGAAAAACAGTACACTTGAAAAAGTCGAGGAATAGGAAAAGTCAAGAAGTCAAAGAAATTATAAAAAGTTTCTAGAATATCTTCAGAGATTTTTTGCCATCATCTCTGAAATATGAAGTAGAGAGAATGACAAAAAGTAAACTATTAGTTATTATTTATTTGATTTTTGTTCATCTTTGTACCAAAAAATTTAGTAGTAAAAAAAGTGGAGATTACGAAAAAAAATAATTTTTTTTCATATAAAATAATGTGAAAGTATATTCTTTGTTTTGGGAAATATTGGGAATTTCCAAATTTTAAAATTAATCAGCCTTGTTTGAATGTGTTTAAATAAATAGATTAATTTAGCAAACATAATCCAAGCTTAAAATACTTTTTTGTAACCATCCGTTAGCCTTGAAAGTTGAAAGGATGCCAGAATGTAGGGTCATTGTTTAATTATAAACAACTCTAGCATCTGATGGTTATCTAAGTTACCAACACTGATAAATGGTTTGCACTAGGAGGGATAGCCAGCACGCTTACCTTGGTGATACTGGAGTAGAAATTGTTTAGATAGAACCCTAAAAAACACACACACTCCAGTATCACCTAGGTAAATGTGCTGGCTAATCCCTCCTAATTTAAACCATGATTTAGCCAAATAACCTTAATACTGAGAAATATATTCATGCATAAAGTCATTATCATCTGTTACTAATACTGATAAATATATTCATTCGTCCCACTCGATATGTATGTAAACTATTGAGAATAGTATTTTTCCTTAAAACTTTTAAATGAACATATATCTGTATTTTAATGATTTTCCTTGAACTAAATAAATGGAGATATTTTGAGAACTGTTGTCATTCAAATGAGTTTTATAATCTCAGCTATAAATAATGTATAGAAGCATTCAAATCTCAAAAATCTTTTAGATGAAGACCATTCCAAATAACTTCTAAAGCATCTAAAGTTTTTATTTATTTTTAAGCTAGGACTAATCTAAATGGCTAATAGGGTACATCTAAATTTCAAACAAATCGAGGGGAGAGGGTAATAAAGTACTGATACCCATTAAAAATAAACTTCCTTCAAATATCATCAAGAGTCATACAAACTTTAAAATTTTACATGGAGGGATCCCTCCCCTCCTCTAATTACTACTACTTCCTGAGGAAGGTGCTTTAATAGCATCGAAATATTGAAGTGTGTGTAAATCTGTGTTAGTGTCTTTTACTTTTATTTGTGTTCTACTTTTTTCCCAATACTTTATCATTTTATTCATGACTATATTATTAAAAGCATTTATTAAAAGCATTTATTAACACTTTTGATTTATAATAGAGTATTACTATAAGAAAATTATTATTTCCACATTATATAACTCTTTCAGGAAAACCTCTTTTCGCTTTATGAGGTAATTGTATTATATTTGGAAGAAGGTATAGGAAAGGTGGATAGAAACATATAAAAGGGGAGCAATATGGCCTTTACAATGAAAAGAAGAACACAGTTCACACTTTAAACTGCTGCCAATGGACAAAGAGGTAATGGATGTCTCTTAGTCCATTGGCAGCAGTGTAAAGTGTGAACTGTGTCCTTCTTTTCATTGTAAGGGCCATATTGTGTTTGTCCCCTTTTATATGTTTCTATCCACCTTTCCTATACCTTCTTCCAATTATGTCCACATTATAGTGACTCTCAAACAATTATTACAATAAAAATCAGGTCTGTGGAGCCGGTATGGCAAGCCTTCGACTCCGACTCTATTTTTCTACTGTCTGACTCCTTCAGAAATGACAAGGTATATTAATTATTAATAACAAATATTTCTGCACTAAAATGCTCCAATACAAATTATTTCATGGGAAGCTTCTATTTTAAATTGAGTTTTAAATCTGGATTTGTGTGTATTGACGTTTTTCACCAAAAAAAATTGTTCTTGAAAATTCATATTTGATTTTATGATTCAAGCAAAGTTCTATTATAAGACATTTCAACATGAGATAAAGAGTCTATTCAGCATAGGAATGGTGGTAACTGATAGCTAAAAATTTAACAACTTTAACTCTGGCTTTAAAATAAATACTTAGAATATTATACCAATATATAGTAAATAATATAATTTTAACATAATATTTTATTTTTAGGACCAATATTTTTAAATTGGATTGACAAATTTATTTAAATATAAATTCACTATGTTAGAGAAGCTTCCCATGAAATAATCTGTATTGGAGCATTTTACTGCAGTAAATTTGTTATTAATAATTAATATACCTTGTCATTTCTGAAGGAGTCAGACAGTAGAAAAATAGAGTCGGAGTCGAAGGCTTGCCAATATCGGCTCCACAGACCTGATTTTTATTGTAATAATTGTTTGAGAGTCACTAATGTGGACATAATTGGAAGAAGGTATAGGAAAGGTGGATAGAAACATATAAAAGGGGACGAACACAATATGGCCCTTACAATGAAAAGAAGGACACAGTTCCCAATTTACACTGCTGCCAATGGACAAAGAGGTAATGGATGTCTCTTAAAGAAAATTGTGTTGCGCGTTTCACACTCCTCTGATGAGTTCCGATAGAATTAAACCTAGGTCGGGGGATTGGGCGGTGACGATCAATTTTCTTTAAGAGACATCCATTACCTCTTTGTCCATTGGCAGCAGTTTAAAGTGTGAACTGTGTTCTTCTTTTCATTGTAAAGGCCATATTGCGTTTGTCCCCCTTTTATATGTTTCTATCCACCTTTCCTTTATCTGAGGTTAGCATTAAAAATAACTATTTCTACTTTTACACATTTAGACACCTAAATTTCTATAGATTGATTTTTTGTTTACAGCTTTAAAAGATTTCACGCTTGGTCCAAGCAAGGACATTAATAAATATGGACCTTAATTTTTATTTTCTTCTCCTTATTTGATAGTAGTTTAGTCTTCTATGACAACATGTTTCGGTGTTATTGTTTGGTCTAAACCTAAGTTAATAATCGATTATTTCTATATTGTTATTTGTTAGACTCGAAGGTAATGATATTGAGATAACGAGTTTGATATTACTAAGCGTGAAATATTTTGCGCGTATTTGTATTTGATTTTTCTCTGAATATGTTAATAAATAGATAAATACACAATATGAACGAAAAATGTAGACTGTTATATCCTAGTTGTTGTTTTTTTAACAAATAATTCAACTCATATTTATGTAAATAATAACAACAACACTTTCTGCTTATAATATCATAGCTTTTTGAAAAAAATACACCACTTTTCCCCTAAGAATAACCTCACCTTTTGCATGTCTCTAGTTATTAGTTGTTTAAACTTTACTCAAAGGTTTTCCAAAACTTGAACGTTTACACTTTGATTAATAATGAATGAATAAACTAAATAAGAAGAAACCCATGTAGTAAACTTCTTTCAGGTAGAAGTTCAAGATTTTTCTGGCTTATATTTAGTGTATAGTAATGAAGTTCATTGGAGGAAATCACATTTCAGAATAATAAAGGTTATACAAAATGTACATATAGATGTAAAAATAAATTAAAATTAGAAAGAAAAAAAAATCATTTGGAAGGGGCAATAGGTACAAGTCTTAGAATCCAACATATGTTGGTTATTAGTTGTGCACTTTAGGGAAGTGCAAGTACACAAAGGTTTTACAAATCTCAAAAATTTAAAGCAATTTAATTCAATTTCACGATATTAATTATCTCCTAACTTAAGCCTATTTATTACCTCAATATTTACTTTCATCAGATTTTTAAAAAAATTGTGACTTTGCATTTAAATTAAATTTAGTTTAAAAAAATTGAATCTGTATTGCTATAGCTTTTCTCAAAACAATATACCTAAAAAAATTAAAAATGACTATGTACTACAGATTGACTCTATATACTCAAACTTGACCAAAACTCTTGGTTTTCATTCAAATTCAATTCAAATTCAGGTCTAGCTAAACGCCTACTGACACATTTTTTAACTAATATAAACTTCAAGCTAGTACTCAAATTGCTAGTCATCCCCTGAGAGTTTTTATGGTTTCCCAGTTGTGAGGAACGTCAGATTTGTTACAGACCTAATAATACACACATCACAAAGGGAGTTTGACTGTCAAGTAATGCTCAAATTCAGATAGTAAAAAAAAACATTTTTAATTATTGTTTAGATTGAAAGCACCAACGATGATGAAGCGAGTTGTTGACTTTTGGAAAAAAGAAAGTCACGATGATGTGTGGATCGCAAAGTATCACCGCTGGCGGGTGTACAGTTTCCAAGAGGCGGTCAGCTGCCACCGGGAGACTCACCATCCCACGGTCTACAATATACCCGATGCCCCACTCAATATTGTCATCGAACTTGACATGAAGGCTGAAAAGAAGGTGATGTGATATTTGTGTTGCTTCGATAAGTTTTGTAGCTTTGACCGAGTGCCGAGGGAGACCAAGTCCAAGCAAAGGGTCGCCTGGTTCCATTCCAGATATATACTAAACCTTAGCTCACAATTTTTGTCACTTTACTAAATAACTAACAGTAATTCAATACTAAATTCACCCACATTGTTGAATACTGAGGCTATGATGTCATTCTCATCTAGTTTGGTTTGCCGGTGATGGAGGTTTGGGCTCAAATTTCTGCTGGGCTGATGGTTGTTTTTCTTAAATAATTTTCAACTCGTCCTACTTGTAATTGCAGGCGCATTTACTCTCAAATACCTGTACCCTAATTTTATATAATATATCTCTATAAAGAATACCTCTTTTGGTTTTATGGGGTAGTCGTCTTATATCTGAAGAAGATACAGGAAAGGTGATTAGAAACCGATAACATATGTTTGTTCGTTTTATATATTTCTATCCACCTTTCCTCTATCTTCTCCCAAATATTTTACCCTAATTTTATTATGAAAATATTTTCTGGCCTCTCTAAAAGTTACTTGTCTACTTTCATATATCCATATGTCAAGCTATGTGATATGTAGCTGTCACTTTTGATATTATTACTACCCATAAAATAACACTAGAACTACATTAAAATGTTATTAATGTTGGCCACAGCAAATATGTTAATATTTGCTAAAGGGTCCTCCAAATATCCATTTGTAAGAAAATCAAGGTATACCTAATCAACCCCTCTCTCGTTTGTGTAGATGTGTAAATAGCCTGGACACATAGTAGGACGTGGTCCACAAATAATATCACACTTATAGACTAATACTGCTAATCAACCACACCAAGAAATTTAATATTTCTCATACCACAAATATCCCAAATGTTCAAATATAATTAGTACTTAAATTAAGGGTTTGTGAGCGCAATTTTTTTTATTTGATTCAATCTCGAGCTAGCTTTTCAAAAATTTCCAACGTATTGAGTCCCCCTTGGGCTGAATAAAATATCATTTTAAAACTTAAATACAGTAGAACCTTTGCTATCCCAAATGAAAGGGGTAAACCCGATTTTGGATAGCCACCTTTGGAATAGTTTGTAATATTGAGGTGCGGCGGTGAAAATAAACATTTATTCAGAAACACATTGGGTTGGCCATGTTGTCTCAAAGACTTGAGATTTGGACTCACTGCAGGTAGGTTGGATTAACTTAGGGCATGAGTTCAACAAAGAAAGCTTGAATGATGAAAGTTATCTTGTAAAGTTGCTCACACATTCCACCCATACTCAGGAAATAAAAACTCAGGAAAGTTAGTTTACATATTTTGTTGAATTTGATCAGAGGTGCCCAACTTAAATTATAAATGGGCCGGATGCAGGCTGGATACCTCCACCCATTCCTAACTATTTTTGACACTTAAAAATGAGAATTGTAAAATATATAATATAATATGTTTAAGTTTATGCTTCAACATTAGATACATATTAGCATGTATTTAGGGCCAGTTTCATAGTCAGATTTAGTACGACTCAAGGGCGGCGCTACATTAAGTACATGACGACACCTACCTAAACTCGAATGGAATGGGCCGTTCTCACATAGGAAATTGGCCCATTCCATTCTGGTTTAGGTAGGTGTCGTCATGTACTTAGTGTAGCGCCGCACTTGAGGCGTACTAAATTTGACTATGAAACTGGCCCTTAGTCTTGTTCATCCGACAGCATACATAATAATTACTCTACATTCAATTCCAAACTACCCTGAAGCATTTCAATATATTTTCTTAAACTAGATTTATTTTAAATATTATAATAAACAATTTTATCAAGAAGGATAAATATGTTTATTTAATCATATTATATAAACTAAAACTCGCCAATTTAGTGGGATTTCTGAGCTTTCATTAGAAGTGACAGTGTGTTTATATCTGGAGTAAGTTTGGTTATGCTTGGTCTTAGTACTGCATGCAGATGTTTGTCCGTAATGCAGGAGCGCTACTTGGATTATATTATCTTCATACTTAAGAAAGTGTTTTCTCAAATTTAGGTACTATCGAATGCATACAAAAATTTCCTTGCAAACTTTAATAATGCTGGGTGTTTTCCCTGCTAAGACACTTACGAAAATGCACAAGATTTCCTGATTTATTAACAATACAAAACTAATCCACACACCTCTTTTCATTAAAAATGCAACATTCAGTATCTACTTTTCTTCGTTTTGGAAGAGACATGATAAGTTATAAACAGCTATTTGAAAGAAATACGCACCACGTTGATATTTTCTTCAAGCCTATAGAAGCCACAACTAAATATAGAAATTCAAACTATGGGTACACCACTACACTGACACCACTACACCTCTATTCAATATTATTATTATTATTATTATTATTATTATTATTATTATCTAATGTGTAATGGTAGGGTGATTGTGAGATGAAATGGAGGACCTACAGTTTAACGTGGAATCCGAGCCACGGTGGAGGCCTGGCATTCCCCACATTCACAAGATGTCTTGTCAAAGGTGAAGGAAGGGTTTGGTAATCAGAAAAATCTGTGCTGGGGCCGAGGATTGAACCCCGGCCGCCAGCACAGAAGTCTGACACCTTACCCCTAGACCGCCAGGTCGCCTACTATTCAATATTTGTAGTGGTGGACTGATAGGGGGAGGCTTACCATTTAAGGTTCTTTGGAATGAAAAAGAATGAAATTCTACTAGCAGACAACGCTCCTAAGTTTAACCCTTATCCAATGATGGGAACGAACTGTCTTAGTGGTGTATGAAATGTAACCATTGCATTTACAGCAAAACAAAAAGATAAGTTGGGATTACATCAAGAATTTTGAATTAGATCATCTGGTTGTAAAGAATTGGTCATGGTAGTTCATTTTATTCTTATGGATAATCTTAAAATGTGATACATGAGTAGTAATTTCAATCCAACAAACAAACCATGAAAATAATGTTCACATTGTCTTTATTGCATACAGTTCTGCGAAAATCCATTCGCGAGCCACATTCGGCCCACAAATCGTTTGTTGGGCATCTCTTGAGTTAGATTATATATATAGCTGAAAGTAAATTTATCCGGAAAAGAAAACCCACTTCCAGATAGCTGAAAATTGAAGTTTGGCAGGAAGTTAGAAGGATTGTCCCATATAACAATAAAAATCTAAAAACAGAAAATTTCAAAAATAAGGCTCAAGAAATTGGAGGGAGGCTATAATTAGAAGAAGAAAAAACTTTTTAGTTGGGGCAGAAAATTAAAATTTGGCAGGAAGATAAAGGGACCACTCTATATAATCATAATAGTGTGAAAAACTTAAATTTTTAATTGGGACTCCAGGAAAGATGGCGGGGTAAACTGAAAAATAACTACTATGTGTCATTGAAAATCTAAATTTGTCAGACAGGTAAAAGGACAACTCCAGATACCAAATAAGTTTTAAAATTTGAGCTCTAAGGGGGACACAGGTTGTTGAGGGTTTTCAAAAATCTCCATTGTATCTTCTAAATCAGAGGCGATAGAGACTTGAAATTTAAAATGAAGAATTCTCTCTAAAATTGTGTGAAACCTTTTCCCACTATAACCAGAAAAATCTAAGATTTATAAATTTCAAAATGAGGCTCTGGAAAATGGAGGGAAGGCCAATGGTAAGAAAAAAAAAGTTTTAGATCAAGTATAAAATTAAAACTGAGCAGGCCGCTAGAGAGAGAACTCCAGATAACTAAATTTTAATTCCAGATAACCAAATCTTAAAAGTTTAAATTTCTAAGAGTGAATTGGAGAAAAGAAGGTAGGGGATTCAAAATTTCAAAAACTAATAAGTAAACAATTATTTCCCAGTATAGTAGAAAACAAATTTGGCAAGAAGGTATAAAGACCACTCCAAATAACCATAAAAGACAAAAGAGTTTAAAAGTATAAAATAGGGAAGGTTGGTGGTGTTGAGTAAAAAGAAAAATATATTTTTGGTGTGACAGAAAATTTGAATTTGCTAGGAATATAGAGGGATGATGCCAATAATAAAATAAGTGTTAAATACTTAATATATAGAAAGGAACCTAAAAAAGGGTGGTGAGGTCAGGGAGGGCTTAAAATCTTCCCAAAATTATTTTAAAATCTTGTTTTCGTCATGGAAGAAAATTCAAATTCGCTAAGTAGGTAAAAGGACCACTCCACAATAACTTTATAGCTGGAAAGTTTGGAATTAAAAAAGAGAGTAAGAAATGGGTAATCGAAAAGACAAACTTCTCGAAATGGAATAAAATTAGAATTTTGTTTAGGCAGACAAAGAAAAAACCAAAGTATATTAATACAAAAGCTAAAGATTATCTTGAATGGGATCCATTAGCATTGCAATAACACAACTAAAAATCAGAGTATAAATTAGCATCTAACTAGCAGCGACATAAAATTTAAAGTAAACAAATTCTAGTTACATAGCTTGGTGAACCATGGTTCTCTTTGGAAAACCATTATGCTTATTATTAGCAGTCTGGGGGTTTGTTTTTTTCATTCGAGTCAAGTATTTCTAAAAGCTCCCGAGTTCGAGTATAGTCCTCTTCATAATTATAAAAATGTTAAAAAGTATATTAAAACACATGTTCTTAAAATATGAATGACACTCATTTTTATAAATAGTAAATATTTTTGTTAAAAAGGTTAAATAATCGAAATATTGGTTTTCAAATTAGAAATAACACTTAAAAAAAAACAATTTAAAAATAAGAACAACATTCATGTCTTTAAGGACATTAAAATTACACTAACGATTATACAAAAAGCTAATAAAATGAATAATTTAATGATGGCTTGGAAATGTATAACAAGACAGTGTATAAAAACTGTACAGTGATGTAAGGTAAGTGATAGTGAAGGAAGCCAACCTGAAAGGATAGTTAGGTTAGGCCTACATAGGAACAAACACACTTCTCTCTTCATTTCTTCATACATTTTTACACTTCCCACTTCTTCAAAACTTCCACAGTTGCACAATAGTACTTCTAGGTTTTTCTTGGCGATGTTTATTAGAAATGTGATATCCGAGTTTATCATGTCTGCCACGCCATTCACAATAAGCACAGTTGACATAATACACATTTGTTTCACTAAACCATCAAATTTGCTATAAACATTTATCTATTGTACAATGTACAAAACCTAATATGTCCACTAATTACAACAATTTCATGGCTACACAATTATTACAATACGCATGCCACGAGTTTAAATAAACTGTGCGCACATTGCCGTTTAATTAGGCCGCGATATAAGGGTGACTGAATTAAAACTAAAACAAAACATCCCTCACCCTTCCCTACCCTCCCCAGCCTGCCCGCCATAGGTACCAAACACCTGTAGTGTGGATGACTCATCACTCAATCACGCCTTTAGCCAGATCGAATTATTAGATTTTTCCTTTCCCCCTTATCTCAATCTCTGAGTTCTTATCTAAAACTCTTACACATTATCTTAGCCCCTAAACATCGCAACTCTTTGTGCTTACACAGGCACTGCCTCACTATGGCACCTAATGATAGTGTCACTGTTGAGTTGTCATCGGCCATTGTTTTTCATACAAATGAAACTACCATGGCAGAACCATAATGTACTAAAAAGTCAACAAAATGTTTTAGCTTTACCTTTCCCCAAATCTCCCCAGGATTGCTTTAATTTCCCCTGAACCGAGTTCGCGCGTTCGGACATATCCCATATTCTGCATCCCTGCTTTTTAGAGGAGGGTAAAAAATTAAAATTTTACAGGAAGGTGGTGACCTGGCGGTCTAGGGGTAAGGTGTCAGACTTCTATGCTGACGGCCGGGGTTCAATCCTCGGCCCCGGCAAAGATTTATCTGATTAGCAAACCCTTCCTTCACCTCTGACAAGACATCTTGTGAATGTGGGGAATGCCAGGCCTCCACCGTGGTTCGGATTCCACGTAAAACTGTAGGTCCTTCATTTCATCTCACAATCACCCTACCATTTCACATTAGCGTAAGTGCGTATAACCCTAACAGGTAGTAAGGCGCGGTGCTAATAATAATAATAATAATAATAATAATACAGGAAGGTAAAGAGATCACTCCAAATAATCATAAAAGCCTGAAGGCCTTAAATTTTTAGTTGGGACAGTGAAATAGGGGAGGGTATAAACATAAAAATGAACTATTAATGGTGGTAGGAAATCTAAATTTAGCAGTCAGGTAGGAGGACAACTCCAAACACCCAAATAAGTCTTAAAATTGAAAATTTCTAAGTGGACAAAAAGTTAATTGCAAAACAAAACAATTTGGTTAGGCCAGCACTATCAGATAACCAAATAAAATATAAATAAATGACCTTTCAAGATTGAAAACCGAGAAATGTAAGAGCTCAAAATTAATACAAGTATTTTTGGTGGGATTGAAAATTGAAATTTTGCAAGCATGTCAAAGAACCATATAAGAAAACCAAATAAGTCTTAAAATTACAAAATTGGAATGTTGGAACAGAAATAGGTTCAGAGTAGAGAGATAGTGTGGCTTGAAATCTCTACAGAGCTATTAGAAAAATTATCTTTCACTGTAGAAGAAAATTTAATGTTAGAAAGTTTGGAATTTAACAATAGGAATTTGAGAAATCGATTAAACAGGGGTGTAGTGGCATTTAAATTGCTACATTAATGGAGAAATTTTTTTATATGGTAGATAGTTATAATTTTACATAAGCTGGCGAAAAAACCTTAAAATAGGTGTTTGGTAACTTGATTAAAGGGGTGTGGTCTCTAAATTGCTATACTAATGGGGGGGAAAAGTTATATATAGCAGATAGTTTTAATTTTACATAGACTGATGAATTTTTTTTTAAAAAACACAAAAAGTAAATATTATATTAAAAGATTTTGTGTTTACATAGCCAACTATCAAAGGATAAGCTAGCACCTACATAGCAGCGACTTAATAATTAAAATAAACCCCTTCTGGTGACATTTAGGTGAACCGTGGTATTCTTTGGGGAACCATGAAGCTCGTTTATTCAATATGTCTCTCTTTACTATTATTTCATTCACACTCTTTGCTAAACTGTAATGCTTGTTTTTTGCAATATGTTTCTGTGACACTAATACTTCATTTAACATCTTATCATTGTGCTTAGGTAAATATTGTGTTTGTTAGTGGTAGTGCACTCAGTTTGGATGTTAGGTAAAATAATTTCAAAAATTTAACTTATCGAATGCAAAAATTGCCTTTGGATTGCGATAATTTGTTTAAGATTGTACAAGGAACTTTAAAAATGTTGGTTGCTATATATTAAACATCCTATTTGGTATAGTTTGGTTGCTGCTTACCGATGTTAAGAACAGGTCAAACCACTAGTAAACAACATAGAGTAACATGTCTGACTTGTCATTGATACAAACCACTCAAGTTCTTGAGATTTAAGAATGTCAAAAGAGAATCCAAAAGACAAGAGGGAAAGGTTGGGCCACTTCATATAAAGCTATTTTTTTAAATTTATTTTAACAATCCTATCAATTTTATAATGCAGCTGTTCACTTGGTGCTGGAATCCTACCAGAAAGAGATTTAAAAAAAAAATTTATGATTCACTTTTGCACTAAGGTATACATAATATTAACTTTCACCAAGCCATTATTAACAAGAATATCTTTGCCATTGTACTTTATTTTATACTCTCTTCAGTGGCGTAGTTAGCTAACACACTAATTGTGTTGGGCTAGACTGCCGAGGACCTGGGGATTGAGGTTATAATCTCAGTCGAGTGAACTAGGGGTGGTTTTCCCTAAATGGTTTTCTACTCTCCCTCTACACAAATGCAGGCTCACTTCCTCAAAATTCAACCTTCATAATTCCTAATCCATTAACATAATTAGTACCTAAGTGTATAACTCGAACGGATAGTAAGACAAGGTGCTAAATAAAAAATAAACTTATTTATATTGGTTCATCAGCCTCGTTTACTTTAAGATTGTTTAAGAACATTTGTTCTTGGATGTGTCCAGAACAAGTTCCTAGACAACCTGAATCGTATCGTGGCAGTCCCCTACGCTTTTGATCAGGGCGAGGAGAGAGCGATCCTCGCCTTATGTAAAACTCCTGAGCTTCAAAAAATCGCTCTAGAGGCTGGTGCAAACCTGGCCGGTGACTTGGAGCTCATCAAGGACATACAGGTAAATCAAGAATCATTTTTTGGCTGACTAGAGGGATGGCTGAGGCTTTATAGTGCATAATATTTTTTTGGATTGCACTTGTTAATGGTGTTTCAGGGTTCACTGTAATCAAGGGCTTTCAGGGTGTTGGATACCCATTTGTGATGATTTTTTCTATATTTTTTTTTATCGGTAATGCTTATTCTAAATTCCTCCCTGATTAGTTGTACTAAAATTACAAGTTTCAGAAAATGTCAAATTTGAGAGTCATAAAGGTAGAATAAAATATATTTCTTAAAGTTTTGTAATACAAATCTGTTTGAATATCTAAAAATTGATGTTGGGTCATTCACTTTCAACACTTTTTTAATATAATCACCATGCAATGTTCATTTAAAATGCTACATATTTTTTTTCTTTATTGTTCACTAAAAATAAAGAAAATTAACCTTTTTAAAGAAATAAACCAAGATTTCAACTACTTACCCACCATATAAATTGTTTACATTGTGTTACCATAATATACTTAGTATTCTTCGACTGCGTATAAAATATACACACAAGTTTTATATGTATTGATGGCTGTGTTCACTAGTGGTACTATCTAGGCATGGGCAGTTTATTAGTAGTAAGTATACTCTAACTTGGACATCTTTTTAGCTAATCTCAATAGCTGTAGCCCCATAAACTTCATCCACAACATACTTATCATAGGAAAGTTGCATCTTCCTTGATGTCAATCTTTTCCTTGAAAACAACAAAATCCGCACCACTTTTTATATCAAACTCATTAATCACCAACAAAACCTCCATTATCACAGCAACCACACTTAAAATACCCAAAGATCTCTACTGCACCGGCTTGCCACACAAATCAAACAAATATATTTGGAATCTAACAATTTGGCTGAATATTAGGAACAACTCTCCTCAGCTCAGCCTTCCAAGACAGAGGTTACCCCAAGTCTTTAATGTACAACCAAATCTCCAGAGCGCTCTCCAAAGACAAAAATGAACGTGAAATCTGAAGACATCTCTTTCACAACACAAAACCATCCTGGTTCACACTAAATAAACACTATCCTCAAAAGTGGCTACAAGTTTCAAAACCGTTTTACCCAACCCAAAACCTCAGTTCATTTCCAAGAGCTTCATTCAAACATTCTCTCACTCTTCACAATCAATATCCTAATCTTCACCAAACTTTCTGACTCCAAGAGAATCTTGGGGTACATACCTCAACTATCAAAGGATCATACCCTTGTGGAATCCTCGCTCACTGCAGTGCGTGTGCATTTCACTTACCAGTTACACCCTTTAATAGCAAGATCACTAAAATGGATTACAAAATCCCTGTATATTACATACATATGCAATAGAAATAACTTAGTTTATCAACTACAGTGCATAATCTTGTGATGCAGAATACACATTCTGTCAGACAGCAAATTAACAGTCACTGTTTCGACAACATTCCCAAGGACCTGAACAAACCTGTACCCGTCTATGCCAGGCTTCACAACCAGGCCTTTCGAACATACCACCCCACCAAATCAGTACAACAGTTCTCAACTAACACCATGGGAACTGCCTCACCAATGGACCAAGTCAAGATTAACAATGGGCCTTAACAAAAGGTAGTTACTATATACTTGAGATACATACTGCATTAATGTCAAAAAAATTTTAAACACTCAATAAAACCGTTTAAACCGTTATTGTTGCAAATATTTACTATTTAACATTTTAAAAAAATCGTTAAATTAGTTTCTTTAGACTAAGATCTAGACTTTTATTTTTTTATCCTTTTGCACATGAGTCGATATTTTATTTACATACGCTATCAATAGAGATTGATATTAAGTGTTGATCTTTACCAAAAGCATAATAAATTCCTATAAGTTTATTATAGAATATTGAAAAAGATCCACTTTATAAAAATAATGCCATATTCAAAGATTAAATATTATTTTAAAATCATATGCTGTTTTGCCAAAATGAAATAAAAGAAATATAGATTTGTATCATGTAAATCAAGCCAGCTGAAGCAATGAACACACATTAAACAAAGTTAGTAATCCAATATTTTGTCAAAATGGCAGTTGGACTAATTAAAATATAAAACAATCGTTTCAAAGAGAAAATCTATATTAATAAAATGAAGAGTCTGTGTGTCTGTCTATTATGAACATTGTACAATATCTATCGCGCACAGAGTTTTGAAATTTAAAAATTAGTAGTCCATGTACACAAACATGTTTACCTCGAAACTGAAATCTCAAAATTTTGATTAGAATATTTGTGATTAATCAAAAATGGAAAAATAAAAGAATATTAACGCCGCGAGAAAGCTTTACTGCTACATTACATACAATTTGTAATGTAGTTTGGTTGCCTTAGGGAGAAGACAAGTAACCACAACAAACTCTTTTCTCATGTCGTCATGATATATTAATATTGTGATTTATTTGTAACAAATAGATTTTATTTATTAATATGTTTTATAACTGACAGATGCGGAAGATCCATCTTAACCCTTTTTTTTGACTAGATCAATAAAGAATCATGTATTAGTGTGTTCCCAATGTTATTTTTGTTCTAATTTTCTAAATTTATTTCAATGTATCTTTAAAAAAAAGTCTGTATTTTAAATATTTTTAATAGAATATATTTCACTCCATTAATCACCTTATTTGACGAATACATTGTTTTTTTTATCATAATGCCAAGTACAGATATTTTTTAATTAAAATGGTATTATGGGTAAAAATGAAGGATTTTTTAAGCCTGAAAAATCCGAAAATTGACTGGTGAACCTGGTATTCTCAGGAAAGGTTTTTTCCGAGCTTAGTAGACACCCTCTGTAATCTTAAAACTCATTCAAAATTATTTATTCCTCTCCTCCACTGCTTCCTTCACTTCGTCATTCCACCATATGCTTCTACTTACCCTAAACACTTGTCCTCCCTCATACCTCCTCTGAATTTCCCATCAAACCTATATCAACCCTCTCCCATTCCACCTCCACACTGTGCATCTCATTCTTGTACAGTAAGCTTTTTGACTAATACAGTTTGCTATCTTAATTTTTAAGCCTCCACATCCTTTCTTTCACACACTCATACATAAAGTTAATTATTATTATTTTCCATAGAAACTTGAGGTTATTTAGAATAGATGTATATATGGTTTAAATTATGAGGGATAGCCAGCACACTTACCTCAGTGATACTGGAGTAAGAATTGTTCATATAAAACACTAAAAAAACACATAAACACATTTTTAAGGACAAGAGTTCACTGGCGCACACACCCTAAAGAAACCATCTGTGACAGTGAAATATTGTCCTTAAAAATGTGTTTTGAGTTCTTTCTACTCCAGTACCGCTCAAGTAAGTGTGCTGGCTATTTCCCTTTATTTAAACCTTTATAACAAGCTATGAATAAATGCAGTGAAATTAATTTCTTATGTTTACCATAGTTTCTAAAATTCAAATTCAAGATTTGAGATCCTTGGATAAAATGAAAATTCGAATTTTTAAATTGGATTTGACCCATTTCTAGTTAAGATAAAATGAGATAATAGTTTTCCTAAAACATAAACTATAATTTATTTGAGCTGTACAAATTATATTTGGCGTTGTCGAACTCTAATTGTCACTGTCCCTTCTTCCTGTCTTATTATTGAATATGTTCATGAAATGTATAATACAATACATTCAATTTGAAGTGAATTATCTCTCTTTCTTTCTCTCCATAACTTTGAAGTTGTCTTGTGTTGTTGCCTAGAGTGGTGAGGTGTCGCTCCAGGACTTCCAGTTTGTCGTGGCACATCTCAACATCCTGCCTGAGCTCTCCTCACTCCGTGGACTAATGAAAAGAAAGTTTCCCACTACCAAAACAGGTATTGATGCTCAGGCGCATAGGGTTAGACAAATTCAAATACTCAATTCCTAGAACTTTATTAGTTTTTTTTTGGGGGGAGGGGAATACGATTTTCACTTTCTGAACTGAGTGATTGTATCATAACGTGACATATAAATAAACATAATTACAGAGCAGACACAACACACAATCCCCCATTGGTTAATTTATCATTGAAAGGAAGCCTTCAATTTCATTAGCGATCAATTTATTTGATCATTTAGGGAATCAAACTCGGAACCCTTCACTCAAGATCATAATGTGCTACTGACCCCGTCTAAGTTATCACACTATCCACATATCGCAACAATTTGTGCCAAATAAACTAAAATCTGGTGTCATTTCATGGAATGGTGCTTGGAACAATTTACTACTCAGGCTTAGTCTGTCCTGTCATCTGGGTAGAGATATGCACTGTTGGTTATACATTTTGGGGTGTCAAGCTCCCAACAATTGTTTTGCCATGAACAAGAAGGTTGAGGTTCAAATTAAAGCCATGTGTGCCTGGTTTTCTTTTTCTATCGTCTTGATTGCCCCATCCTATCGCCACACTTATGCAGATGCATTACTTTTACCAATTTTCCTTATCTAGGGATCATTGTATTATATTTGGAAGAAGGTATATGAGAGGTGGATAGAAACATATAAAAGGGGACGAACACAATATGGCTTTTACAATGAAAAGAAGAACATAGTTCACACTTTACATTGCCGCCATTTGACAGAGAGGTAATGGTTGCCTCTCAAAGAAAATTGATCAGCACCGCCCAATCCTCCGACCTAGGTTTCATTCTATCAGAACGCATAAGGGAGGAGTTAGAAAAGTGCAACGCAACTTCCTAAAGGAGGAAACCAAAAATTAGAGAGGGGTCAAATCCACTATTTCTCGAATCCAAATCTACATCTTATTTTTGAATCTCGAATATCGAATTTAAATCCGAATCCTAGCAAATTGTTAGAAATCTTAATGATTTACAAATAGACCAACATTACACAATATAGGCTTAAACTGTAAATTAAAATTTATTTCATCAATTTAGAACCACAGTAATCAAACGAGTGGCTGGTGTAAAGTTCTGAAAAGTTCTTAAAAACACATGACACTTGAGAGAGTATGTATGAACAGTGACGAGTCCTTCCTTGCCCGGCTATTATGAGATCTTAAATGTACTCATAAAAACACTCTCATTGGTAACATACTTTTAAACATGCGCCAATCGACTGTTGTCCTGAATCTTTGGTCATGATTCCCATGAGCCGTGGCCAGATGTAGGCCAAACTTGAGGAACAAAACAATCAAATATTTTCTAAAAGCCTTATTGCGTTATTGAAGGGTTTCTTGACAACTCTCATTTAGTGTATATATATATATATAAAGCACAGTCTTACAGTGTGGCCTCAATAAAGTAAAATCTGGAAATTACAAGGGATTGTGTGATTGGCCAAATAAAGTTTTTTGGTTTTTCTTTTCTTAAGAGGGAAGAGAGTGGTCTTTATTTTATCTTATTCAAATATGATCTTTAGTTAAATTTATTTTTGTTTAATTTTGAATGGATTTCAAAAACAATTATTTAAGGCAAATGGGATTTTAACTCCTCAAACATCCTAATCCATTAAAGGGTTTAGTTGAGAAATTTGAATTTTTGGATCAGGGAAAAGTTCAGGGATTATTTTGCTGAGATTTTGTGTCATATTTCATCTGTGCACTCCTTATTCAACAAGACCAACGTGGCAGAGATAAGGAAGGTCGAATTTCGAAGAAATTTTTTCACTTATGTGTGAAACGAGAGTGGGAAATCATTTAGGAAAAAACCACCCTCACTACACCAAACCAGGACTCAAACTTTGAGTTTCCTGTCACTGCTTCCTGCCTTCAGCAAACCAAATTAGGTGGTCTTGGCACTTTTCTCTATGTGCCCAAAAATCTTTGCTATACCTACTCTTACCACCACACAAAAACACATTTTTTTACTTCGCCGTGATTCAAATAAAAATCTCCTAGTGGTGTTTAGATATAATCTGAAACATGTCTCTGAATGATCAAGTCCACACCAGAGGCACTTCAAGGTTGTGTTCAGTCACCCTTGGAATTCTTCTAGTAATCACTGTAATGGTTGTCCAGGTAATCTAGGAGCAGACTTGGCGACCATGGTGTCCAAGTTTCGCTATGGTATCCAGTACACCTCATCTAAGGATGAGCACGAAGAGGACTTTGGTCGGATAGAGGTCACTGTCGGGAAGGTAAGTCTTCATCCTAACCAATTTTTTTCAAATTTGAATCTTTCTTTTCTCCATAAATCCCAAATCAGAATCGAGATCTTTGGAAATAGGGTAAACATGGGGTTAACTTTATCACATTTTTTTCTAATTGATATCCACATTAATTCCTATAGGAAATAAAAAGATTAACTAAATGTTAAATCAAATGTCTGGCTTATGGTTGTTAGCTTGCCCTTTAATTATGTTTAGCCAAACCACTATTAATTAGTATGATAGCTCTAAAACAAATTACAACTCGAAACTTAAGAATGTTGGCAGGACAGAGGAAAATGAGAGATTTGACCAAACTGAGCCGGTCACATGATGATGATAATGAAGACAACGGCTATTTTTGAAATCCTTAATGATATCCTTAAGGGTCCCAAGGATTTGAAATATCAAAGGACCCAGTGTTAGTTTCAACGTATATTTTCAAATAAAATAGTTATTTACTGTATATAATAAAATATTAACTATTAAAAGGGAGTTTCAAGCTCAAGTTTTTTTTTCTCCCAAGTCTAGATGGAGTGATCTTTTTGGAAAGCTCCCGAATTTTGAGTCAAGGTTGACCAATAAGTATATAGATTGATATTGAAACTTAACTATTCAATCAAAAATCAAATAATCAATCAAATTTTTAAAATATTTTAAAATAAACATATAACTAATATATTGAAAATAAAATACCATCTTTGGAATTACAATTTGCCTACTTACTGTATGGCATTAGGAACTCGAAAGCTCATTGCTGCACTTACAAAAGTATGCCACCTAACCCTATCTTGAACTAGTCATATCCACTCCCCCTCATTACATCTGATCTCTTTCAGTTCCATTCTAATTTTACCCTCCCATCTGCATCTAGTTCTTCCTAATGGTCTCTTCCCATAGGGTTTGCCAGTCAGTACCTTGAATACGGCTCTCTATTCTCCTATTCGCTCCACATGTTCTGCCCACCGTAATCTGAGACTTGATTATCCTAACAATGTCTTTTGATGATACAAGGTTTGTAAATCATCATTATGTAACTTCTTCTACTCCACAATAGCCTCATCCCTTTTTGGATAAAATATCTTTCCAAGAAACTTGTTTTCGACTAACCTAAATTTATTTTCATCATGTAGAGTAAGAGATCACGTTTCACGCCCATTGAGAACAAGGAATAAGATTATTGTTTTGTATATTCTGAATTTTACATTTGTGCGCAATGTTAACAACTTACTGACTGAGTAATAGCATTCATTTCCCAACTGTATACTTTTCCTAATTTCAAATATAATATCATTATTGCTAGTTAAAATGGTTCCTAAATATTTAAACTCATTAACTCAATAAAATTATATGTGGTTTGCAGTAGTCAGTTAAAAGATTGTCCCCAATCTTTGTTCTCTCTGTGATCATATACTTAGTCTTTTCAGCATTCACTTTTAAACCTATTTCCTTACTAGCCTCTAGTAAAATTTCTGCATCTCTTGCAACAGCTTCCTTAAAAAATTCCCGTCGAAGCTAAATCATCTGCATGTCCTAAAAGCTGCATTATACCATTTAATGTCAACTCTTCCCTACTCTATTGTATTACCTCTAATATCATACATAATCTAAGGCTTGATTATATAGTAATGGGGAAAGTGCATATGCTCTCAACCCATTGTGTATTTCAAAAGTATCTGATAAGTGACATCCAACCCGCACCCTGCCACACATATCAGTCAAGCATACCTCATAGCGTTATATGTTTTTTGGGTATGATTCCAAACGCAACTAAAATTTTATATAATTTAATTTTTTTAACTGAATTGTAGGCCTTTATAAAATCTATGTATAATTGATGAACCATCATGTTGTATTCCCACTTTTTGTCTAATATTTGCCTAATAGTAAAAATCTGATCCATTGTAAATATATTTCATCAAAATCCATACAGATAATACCCAATTATTTCCTCTGCATATGGCATCAATCTCATAAAAATTAAATTAGTTAACATTGTATAGTATGTTTGTGTCAAGATAGTCATTACACTTTTTTATCCCCCGTTTTGAAAATGGATAGTGTAATACCCTCCTTCCATTATTATGGTAATACCTCATGGTTCCATATGGAACATAGCTATTTATGAATTTCTATTTTGTTAGAATTGAATCTTTACCTGTAGATTTATGGTATTAATATTTATACATTGAAGATATCATATTCCAACTGCACATTTTATAAACAACTTCCAGACAAATATAGAGAAAGTAACTCTTATTATTATCATCCGCTTCAGTGGCCGCATGGTCTAACACGCTACTTTCACAGTGGACTAGACCGCCAATGATGGAGAGATAGAGGTTCTCATTTCGGTCAGGTGTACTGAGGGTGGTTTCTCCAAAATGGTTTTCCACTCCCTCCATACCAATGTGGGTACACTTCCTTTAAAATATAGCCTTCCTCATCTCTAAACCCATTAATGTAATTATTAAATAAGCGTATCGCCCGAACAGGTAGTAAGAAACGGTACTAAAAAAAAGTAATTCTTATTCATCACCAGACACAATGAAGCATACAATTATACAAGCAGCTTGAATTTTCTGAGCCTATATAAAACTGTCTTACTTGAAATTTAAGTACTTGTTGACATAAACTTAATATTAATTATTTCATTTATTTTATCCACTAACAAAATTGTTTTAAGATAGGCATATCTCAAATTTATTTTGTTCAATGCATTTGACTCCTGAAACCTATGATTATTTCTAGCTAAACATTGTGATGTATGTGTGTATCTATTTTTTATTTTTTATTCCCCCAGCTGGACATGGAAGCTTCACAGCTCGAGGCAAATTTTGCCGCTATTATCCAAGATGTTCTGAGCGTGGCCCCCAAAAAAGAGGCCCCCTTTGTCACCCGATGCCTGGCAGTGTGCCCTCCTTCTGTGGAGACTTTAAAGCTAGACATAGAACCGTACGTTGGTTTAAAGAGTCAGGAGAAGAGTGAAGAGGTTGGTGAGGAAGACGAGGGGGCAGATGAAGTGCATAGGGTGGCTGCTAGTTCCTGAAAGAAGATATTTCCCACCAATTTCTTAGTAAAACAGTAGAGCATGGATCATTTGTAATGTGTGGTATTGAAGTACAAATTACCACATTTTACAGTATACTGTCCATTATCTAAATTCCAAACCAATTGAGGATACTCTTAACATGGCTGAGAGCACAGGGTACCCAGGAGTTAGTGTTTCTACACTATTATAGGTTATTTTTATTTTATTTTTCACCCAGTGTGGCTTTACATGAAACCTGGACTCTCTAATGACAAACACATTTAAACATACTATGGTTCTTAATTTTAACAAACACATACAAACAATACAAAAATGACAGATTACATTCATACTCCATTGAATAAAATTGACCTGGAAATACATTGTAAGTTTAAATTTGATTTATTTAATGTAATTGCGATGTATAAGCTGTAATTTCACACATGGAAGAAACATACAAGAAACAATGATAAGAATGATCCTGTCACAGTTTTCCTGTACTTACTTCCAAAGTATGAAGTTATTCACATTGAGGATATCCTTAAGGAAATAGATATTTAATCGATCTGTACCTTTATTAATACATACAAACTAAAATATAGTTAAGAAAGCCACTGGAATGTGTTTTAAGTGCAGGCAATCATTATGCTAAGAGAGTGCAGTAAAAGCAAAACTGTGAGCCAAATACCGTATTGGCCCTAGTATATTTTGGCTTTGCACAAACCATAACATTTTGAAGGTGTTCTACATGAAAAATAAAAGGGCTCGAATATACCTCGAGTTAAAAATTTGTTAGCAGCCTGCAGTTATTTGTTTAATGTTTGTTGTGCATAAAATATTGCTCTTAGTTTAGAATTAATAGTGTAGCTTCATCTCACCCACTTGTATAATTGAGACGGTCAAACAAGCCCTTTTTTTTTAAGCACAATCACTCACTTGTAGATTTACCATGTTTTTTTAACTACAAAGTACAGATTCAGCCATCAATTAACACTGAATTACCAGTCCAGTGACACCGAAGGGAGGCTGGCTGGTAAAGTTACAGTGTGATACAAAATAGACCTTTGTGATTTTTTTGATTTTTTTAGTGAAAAATGTTAGGTTCTTCTTATAATATGAATACATTTTACAAAAGGAAATTTTTATCAGAAAAACATTACACTATAACACACAATAATACTTAGTTCAGGCGATCAATTTAAGCTGGTTGAAAGTATTAGATTTGTTTGGCATTAGAGAGCTGCAATCCTTATAACAAAATTGATTTTTAGTTAAAACTAGAGTTGGGCCCCTCGAATCCACCAAATCCTGAAAAGTATTTGAGATTCGAATCTTTCACCTCATTAACAAAGCAGAATATTTTGAATTCAAAAATTACTTAGCTAGGCCTACTTGAAAAGCACAACTTGATCCGTAATCTTTATTTTGTCGAACAAAAGAGATTAGCATGAATATTTTTTTTTTTAAATGTTGGGTGAGGAAAAGCTTACGTGCCTAGTAACCTACCCTCCCACCTCTATGGGAAACTTGGACTCGACCACCGTTTCAGCATGTGCTCACTTCTAAAATGTTCATTTCACAAACAATCCTGTAAATATTTTAATGAACACATTAAAACTCTTCAAAAACTGAAAATCAAACCTAGAATTACAAATAAACTCAAAATAAATAAAACAAATTACGTTTTTTTTTAACAGAAATAAGAAAACATTACACATGATACAAAGTCAGCCACCATTACACAGTACACACGATATAAATTCAGCTGCCATGACGTATATTATGTTTACTCACCAGAATGATGATTAAAATAAAGATACTCTTAATTCTTACTACCCAACTAGGTTTAATTATTTACTACTATACAAAGAACCCCAATTTATTGCATACGATCCTTAAGTCAGACATTTTGTTCGGTTTCATAAAAAATAAATACTGTCAACATTCAGACACCGACCAAACTGTCTGTTTATTTAAGCTTACCTATTGTATATTGATTGTTTGTTTAAAATCAATTCAGGTAATCTGATAGTAAGCGTTCTTGAGTTTTAAGAGTTTATTATTTTTTAAATATGTTGTTGAAGTAATTGTGATAATATTAAAACATAGTCCTGCCTAATAAAACAGAAATGAACATATTGGAGTCAAAAATATGTTCATGTTTTATATAGAATGTATTCTTAGAAATCGATATATCGCAAGAATCAAATATATTTCTTGTTTTCCACGCGATGATAGATAATGGATATATATAAAAATAATAATAAAACATACTTATGTATTATTGAGTACACTATTTCCAATGTATGTATAAAATCGTTAAGCGTGTTGTTTTAGTCTTTATTAAAAATATCCGTTTGTATTTTTATTTTTGCTTTCTTATTAAAATAAATTATAATTCTTCAATGATGATTAAAGTTGATCAAAGAATGACTAGACCTAATCTGTTTATTTCACATGCTTTTAGAAACCTAACTCATTCTAACAACACTTTAAAAATAACTAAAAGACACTCAAATTTTGATTGATTTTATTTTTAAACAATAATATGAGTCTAGATTGTTTAATTTAGCTGGATTTTAACATGTATTTTTAAGCGGTGGTTGGGATTGATTAAAATTGAAAGCATGATTGAAATAAATTTTAATTCACAGCTTATGCCTATATTGTGTAATATAGGTCTGTTTGTAAATCATTAAAATTTCTAACAATTTGCTAGGATTCGGATTCGAGATTCGAAAATAAAATGTAGATTCGGATTCGAGAAATATTGGATTTGACCCATCTCTAGTTAAAACCTAACATTTCTTCCAACATTACATTTTATTTTAAAGTATCTTTAATTATAAGTTTAGTGAATAATGACATCATTTATAGATGTCGTGTATTTCCCCTCACAAATAAGTTTATTCATTGAGTACAACTCTGGAAACTTGCAAATGCGATAACAAAATCAACTCCTGAAAATTGCTCTCTTCTCATAGAGTCAGGGAGTGGAATCAAAACCTGAACCAATTGCCGAAATTAAGTTATTTATAAAGGACCAGAGCCAGAACAGGAATCCTAAAATAAATTAAAAACTAGAATTGGAATCAGTTATCAAGGCTGTGCATACTTTTTCTGGCAGTGTGTTGAGCTTTAGGATCTCAAAATAGATGGCATTGCTAACCTTACTCAAACCTAAGAAACCTGTAACAAAAAAATGTATAATGGTGTGTGAAGCTTTGAAAAGTCGAAGTCGAAGGTCAAATCTACTTCGGCTTCGAATAAAGGATAAAACTTTGAAAAATGATAAAACAATTTATTTTAAATCATACTAAATATTACATTTTTCAATATTTGTTAATTTTAAAACAGTTACTAAACAGAATTTTAACATTGACTAGTAATTTAAGTAACACAACATAAGCATGGATCAAAAACGGGTTAATAAATTTTAATATATTATATATTCACTATCGCCAATCTAATTTTGTAAAAAATTAAAATGCCTTTAAAGTAATAACACCATGGTCACTGATATGAAGCAGATAAAGCGCTTTAGTTGTGCTATCATTCTAGCTCGCATCTAATGTTTGGTCCTTAATATTCTATCTCTTGAATTATATTTGACAAATTTACAAGTGTATTTTGAGCCAGAAGTTTTTCATAGCTTCTTTGCATTTTCCTTACTATTCAAAATGGCTGATATGGAAAGTAGAAAATGAAAACGAAATTTAATTTATAATTATTATCAGAGAAATGTAAATAAAAACTAAAACTTAATCAAGAATCAAATAGCCAAAGCTATTATTTATGCTTTTAAGTGAGGACTACTCCATCTAGATATCATATTCTGAAAATTGAAAAGTGACACCTGGACACGAGAATCAAACCCAAATCGAGCCCAAGGTCCCAGGTTCGATTCCCGTGTTCAGGTGTCATTTTTCAATTTTCAGAATAAAACTTAATTGATAAATTAATAAGCTTATCAGTAAGCCTGTGTGCATTGGTTATTAATATAGTCCTTAGGTAACAAATAAGGAAATTTTACTGGCCTTTATTACTGACAATATCTAGAAAAATACTTAATTTAATAATTAAAAGTGGCATTAAGTGACAACAACAAAAATCCTCAGTAGCTTTGACTTTGACTTTTCTTCGCAAGTTTCACTTCAACTTCGCTTCGCATTCAAAAAGTGGCCTTCGCACACCCCTAAAAATGTATATATAGGGACATGCAAAATTCGCATTTGCTATAAAACAAATTCTACTATTTTCACACGAATAGCACAAATTTAAGCTTTTTTCTTAATAAACACAATTTCTTTGTAATCTGGCAAATAACACCTCATGAAATATAATTCTCAATATGGTAACATTATTGATAGCAATTACCAGGGTTGCTGTTTATACGAATATCATCCATTTTGACTTATTTTATGGGTATAAAATGGATCACAGGAAATATGAGTGTTTTCAGGATATTCAAGCTTTTTTTTATCTGAGGCTAGCATTAAAAAATAACGATTTCTACTTCTACACATCACAATACCTATATTTTGATAGATCAATTCTTTGTTTACAGCCTTTAAAAGATTTCACGATAAATCCGAGCAAGGAAATTGATAAATATGAACCTTGGTGGTCATGTTTAGAAAATGTATATCTTCTTAATTTATATTCTCTTCTCCTTATTTGATAGTAGTTTACCCTTCTATGACAACATGTTTCGGTGTTATTGTTTGGTCCAAACCAAAGTTGATAATCGATTATTTGGATATTATTAAGCGTGAAATGTTTTGTGCGTATTTATATTTGATTTTTCTCCTAATATGTTAATACATAGTTAAATACACTATATGAATGAAAAATGTAGATAGTTTTATCCTACTTATTTTTAACGAATACTAATTCGACCTGTATCTATGTGAATAATAACATTGCTTTTGGGTTACCCCTGCGCCAAATTGGAATACAAGATCCCTAGTTATTACAATTGCAAAACCAATAACTTGATATATCGACTACAGTGCAAATCATGTGATGCAGTGCTGTTTTTACCTAACTGCATTTTTAAGGTTGTTAGTCGATATTTCATTGTATAACGAAGGCACGAATTATTATTTCTAAATAGCTTAAATTGGAATACAAGTAATTGAAATTAATTGAAAATTGGAACTCTAAATACTGTTTTCTTAAAATATCAATTTTGTACATACGGTTCTTTGGCATAAGGGCAACAATATTTTCACACCTATATAGTTACTAAACCGAATGATAGCACTATTCACGGCTGAAACTTTTTTTTTAAACGTTTGGGCGTGTAAAACACATTTGAGAACGAATTCAAAGCAGGTATTGTAAATCTACAATATGTTACCAACATAGATATGGTATTGAAAATTATTTTTACAGCCGTAAAAAAATAGTCACTTGGCATTAAAAAAAATTATGATAAAGTATAGACAGCAAATTAAGATTTTAACGAGATGGATGGGACTGTTTTTATGTGGCCAGTGTGGCTATATCTGGTTAAATTTGGGAGGGCTGCACCCGAATATCTGGCTTTGTATTTTGTTTTAGTAGCCACATAGGCAAATAATCCTGATTTACTTAAGTAAGTTGTTGCAAAGGGCAAAACGATGATTTTTGCTTTTTCTGACCACACTTCAAATTCGTCTCTTAGCTGACACTAAAATTCTGATAGTGACTTCTTTGTTGCAAAATTATCTTTCTTCACAGAATTTTGTGTCAAATTAATAAAGCACTCACACTGCTGCGATGTCAGAACATGGGTTTACAACCCAAGAGTTTTATTTAATTTTTTCTTGGGAGTTCTTTCAGAAAATAACAGTTGAAACTATCAAGCAAACTTAGCAGGTGAACATGAAACTTATTTAAGATATCTCTAAATATGTCTGAATATAGATAGTTCTCTAAATTCTTTTACAATTGGCAAGCTGTCTAGATTTCAATTTTTCATTGATTCCGCCCAAAACTTGATTTTCTTTTAAACTCTTGTACTTCATCAGCAGCCACAGGAGGAATTGTCACTGAGGGTTTGAGATTTTTTTTCTTTTGAGGATCTTGATTTCAGCCAGCTATCTATTGAAAGGAAATCGATGATATTTTCTGAATTTCTATATAGGTTCAATAAAAAATCCACAAAGGTCACGTGCTTTGTTCTCAAAAGAGAAGATCCGAAAAGTTGTATCTGTGTTATTGTTAAAAAACACACAACTTGAAAAGCACATACCACAAGCATAAATAAATAATAGTTTCGACTTATGACTGATTACTGATTGAACTGCAACTGATTGGAGGCTGGAGGTGCGAAAAGATACGAGGGTCTTAATATGGAATCAAAACTTCCCAGAAAATTCTGGAAATGTGTCGAAACTAACAATCATATCTGAAAGCACAGTGAAGTTCTCAAAGAGACAGTGTTAACTGTCATCGTCGAGTTTCTTTGTCTGGTTTCACTGCGTGCAATCTGTGTGCTTCACCGACGTTCTCGATGTTTTGCACGGTTTGGAAGATTTGAGCAGGCAAAGCTGACTGAGGTGATGCATTACATGCAAGACTTTCTACCTATGCACACTTCATGGTCAGATAAATTTAGTTTTGAGATCTTGTCACATTTATTTTAATTATTTTTCTTTCCGATCTCTTCGCAGAGCACTTGGAGATGCTTCACAGAGCACACTTTGGAAACTGTTGGTTTAGACAGTTATGAAAGAGAAAAATAAATTATTAATAGAGGTGGCAGTTGAGATTGTACATATGCCTCCAAGCAGACAAGTAAAATTGCCTTATCATCATAATAGTGTAAATATACAGGTAGCTTTTATGGGTAGTGAAATGCAATGCACAAAAACAGTGTGTGTAAAAGTTCTTGAAAACAGCGAAACACCATCCACATTGTTTGTCGTGTGCTGTAAGAATGTGTCGACTCTTAAATAGACTGTTTTGCTGATAACAAGGAAGTTTGGGCTCGAATTAGAGGAGGTAAGGGTTAAAATTCCAAACAGGTGTACTGAGAACATTTACCCTAAATTATTTCCAACCTTGCCTCCATACAAACATGGGTACATTTATCATCAATTTTACCTTTCATGTATTGTAAAAATGAGAATAGGCCATCTGTTAGTAAATCAAGATATTATTGTCTGGGTTTTATTTTCAATCAGCCACACTTTTTGGTGCATAAATTTCATATAATCTTATCTACTTTGAAACAAAATTTTCAAAAATATCTATTCGATAAAGAAATATTCATGGCATTAGTTCACAGTTGAGCCATACTGACTAAGTCTTCGCTGTCTGTTGGCAAAGATATCATCTCTGAAGGGTGTCATGTAATCAGCACAACAAACCCCCCAACTGTTAGTCACATTTTTCTAGATCATGGCCAGTACTTTTTTTGTTCAATTACCGTAGCTCCTCGTTTGTCCTCATGAGTCTGAGTTGATCCCGTTTCAGACCCACTTCTTCAGAGAAAATATGGAAGGTGCGGGACCTCTAGATGTGTAGCCATAAACTCTGACCATTAGAACAGAGAACACAGAGGCAGTCAGAGATATACAATAAACTAGCTTGAAATGAGTTTTACTGAGAGAGATAAACATCATTTTGTTACTCATATAAAACACTTTTCAGATGTAAATTTTGAACAAAATTGTTAGTCCTTTTAAAAAAAAATTGAAAATCATCCATTCGACCAATAAACACTTCTTTACTTATTATTTTATTTAAAATATTCCTTAAATGTCCACTCTGAACAAAATTATAAAAAATATTTCTTAAAAATAACAAATTTTCCCAAACAGGTTTGTAGTAATTTCTCCTGAAAAACAGGTATAAAGTATAAAATATTCCACAGATAGTAATTTTGAACAGAATCAATAAGAACATTCGCATATAATTTAAAATGTTCACAAATCGGCTATAAGTAAACATTTCCATTTAGAACTAGAATCGAATTAAAAATCTAATAAATCCATTAAAATAGTTTGGTTGTAACCCCAGAGTGCAGGCAGACATAAATTTTGAAACCCACTTTTTTTTAATTGGGTGGCAAACCACCAAGTGCTGAAGCAGAAACTATCTTAAAGCTTGAACAAAATTTAATTTCTTCAATAGACATAATTCAAATAGAAATCTATGCTTTATTCCAGATTGTTGGTAAATAAAAATCCACACACCATCTAAACAACTTAAATTTATAGTCCCAGAAAATAATTTTGAAAAGATTAATGTTATCAAGCCAAAGGGGAATTTAGAAAAAAGGTGTAATTTAAGCCCTAACAACCAAGCGTCGCTTACCACGTCTTCAAAGACAGCGATACAATGAGTAACCATATTTGTTAGACATAGACTTATATAGTACAAACACATGTTCAGAGGAGAGGGTAGTGAGAGAAAGAGAATGTGGAAAGTACTAGAATGATCTACAAGAACCTAAAGAGGAGTATAAAGGGGGCTCTTGTAAGGAACCGATACAATAAACAAGGGGGGGATGTTCTTGTGTCAGACGCCGATTCAAACCTCGTGTCAGTCTCTTTGGAGGTATAAGAGCGAGCGGAGGTGCCGGCCGGCAAGTGGACGTTCGAGATCAAATGGGATGCAGGGATCATCCCATTGTATCGTAACATGTTGCAACTGACCCAAAGATAATATCCGGTGGGATGTGGCCAGAAGAAAATCGTTTACGCCCTTGCAAAACAGGCCAGCAAAGCCTATATTCTTCAAGTCTCAGCACTGGTTGTTTGCCAAACTTTCCCTTTTTGTTTCCCTTCTCTATTTCCCCTGTCATTAGTTAAATCTCTACAATGAGCCAGTGTAACGTATCACCAGTGATGACTACATAATATGCTCTGATTGTGTTCTCATAGTTACACTTGATACCACAAACTATTGAACTCAGGTAAGCGCTGCCCTGCTATGGTAGGCGTGCTTCATTGAATTATTCTAAATCATCTTTTGGTTGTAATTAATATTGTCAATCTTTCCAAATTCACTTTTGAGATAAATATCTTAAAGTAATGATTTCTGATTGATGAGCTGTGTAGTATCGCATCGGGGTTCACAATATAAATATATATATATATATATATATATATATATATATATATATATATATATNTATATCCACAATTTAAATATAGCATATGGAAAACCTTCATTTCGGGAGTAATCTACTTAATTTAAATGTAATGTGTGGGAAGTTAAAATTAACCTAGTCCATATTGGCCTATAGTAAAGATACTCGACTGCAGTGTGCTTGGGCTGCAACTTTTATGTTTTCAAATGAGCTCACCTTAAAAGTTGAGCGATTGGCATGACAAGCATTCGAAAATGTGATATTTAAGGATGGTTGTTTCTAACTAACCGGGTAGTGATGCGTAATACATGGAATCTGTCTAGTGGGTGCCGCTTAGCCACTCCTGCTCAATCTTGATCTCGCCGCCAAGTGGTGTACCTCGGGATATGAGTAACCTGGTAGAGGTTGGTTTGAACCCCAATGGAAACCAGGTCTGATGCAGACGAGAGACAGGAGACCGGTCAGGGTCTGGCAAGTTGGCTTCCAGCTGGGTGGTCTGGGAGTGAGAGACTTGGTGATGAGTTAAGTCGTCATCAGCACCCATAGTCTCAGTTGGGTAAGGCTACTACCAAGAGAAGGTCTACCTGAGGACCTATAAGTGGCTGCTCAGGTGTAGGCCACGACAGGCTTAGTAAGCTGGTGGACGAAACAAACCAATACTCGAGAAGAATTGTTGACAGCCATAAGCTAAGGACAGGGACTATGAACAGTGGAACACTAACTGGAAGAGATTATGGAGTTGATGGATGAGGGAAGAGTGGCTGTCCTGGGCCTGAGCGAGACCAAGTACAGAGGGAGCGGCATGCGAGAAGTGAGAAATGGCTTCGTTCTACATTGGATGGGGAATGATGAAGGGAGGAGTAACAGAGTAAGCTTTGTAGTGAAAGAAAGGCTGCAGGGGGAGGTAGCAGGGATGAACGATATAATAATGAAGATAACAATAAATGACAGAGGGAAAAAAGTGGGGGTGATACAAGTCGGCTGTCCAGCAGAAGAAAGTAACAAGTATGAGGAAGACCTAGAAAGGCATATGGGAAACGATTGTCGGTTAGTATTGGGCAATATGAATGCAAGAGTAGGATTTGAGGAGGTGTTGGGGAGAGAGAACTGAGGAGGGTAGACAGCTGTTAGAGTTGTATGCTAGAAATAAAATGAAAGTGGCAAACAGCTGCTGTAAGAAGGAAAGAGAAATTCATAAGATCCCTATATACAGTTGGAATGGGGAGTAAAAGTCGGCTAAACACCACCTTATCATGAATGGCGAAAAAAAAAAGGCAGATCTTATTAATATAATGCCAAGTGCGCCCTTAGATAGTGGCCACAAGTTGTTGGGGGCAAACGTAATGAGATGGGAATGTAGGATATAGGTAGAAAGACAATAAAGAAGAAGGGTTTGGAGGTTAAAAAATTAAGAGGAAAGAGATATGTACATATGAAAGGCAAAAAGCTTAATACCCAAGAATGAGATACAAAGTGTAGAGGTTGAATGGAAAATGCTTGAGAATATTCTGGTGGGAGCGGCAGACATGTGGGAGGACAAGTGATAAGAGGAAGTGTAAGAAGATACCCTGGTGGAACGACAGGGTGAAGGAAAAAGTAGAGGAGAAGAATAAAGCATTCATAAAGAGTTTTAAGAATAGGAATGAGGAAACAGATGAAGAATATATGGAGAATTGGAAAAGATCAATGCGAATTGTACGGGAAATTGGATCAAAAAATTGACATAAATGCTGGAACAGGACGTTGAAGAAAGTAAGAAAATATTATGCATCCAAGAAGAAACAGTAGTAGAGAGAAAATACAAGTAGTTAGAATGATAGACTAAAAATAAAGAATGAACGTTCAAGACAGGAGAGAAAGAAAAGGAACTATAGATGAAATATTTTGAGAAAAAGTTCAACTCGGAAGAGGAAAGGAATGAGAGTGAAACAGAGGAGCAGGAATAAATAGTAGAATAGTAAGAAAGAGGTGGAGGATGCATTAAAGAGGGCAAAAAAAGACAAAGCACTGGGTGGGGAAATGATAAGAGCAGCAGGTGAAGTAGTTACGCAATGGTTTTACATGGTGCTTAGCAGTGGCGGCTCGTGTATAGGCACTGCGGAACTGCAGCACCCCCTATTTCCACTTGATATTATTGATAACATTTAATATAATGAAGTATTTTTTTCTTTAATTCTTTCTTTATTTTTGTAGTACAATATATATTCCTTAAGCTTAATGTTAGTACTTCAATAGACATCCATCAGTTTATGAAAAAGATACAAAAATCTTTGTATGGAACTGTGTGCTTCACAGTGCCAGCGACGTGGTGTTTGACTGTTGTGCACATGCGACACATAGGAGTGGGGTGGGGAGAAAGGCGGGACTGCCAGGAAGAAATAGCACTGCTGCTCTCACAGTGCCGGCTCTGGCGTGATGGTGGAAGGAAGTTTTTTTTTTACTCAGCGTGTGTTGGGCTTAAAAACCATGTACCATATTTTTGAATGTGATAGAATGTAGAAGAGTGTAGAATTAGATTATTATTCTGCTTCCAGCTATTCTATTTGATTCTTTTTTATTATTATTATTATTTAACAGAAAGACTAAATGCACTTGCAGTACTTTCAATGAAGAAAAATTTCCTCAATTTTCATCCAGAGATCAAGGAAAGAATTATTTAACCTTTTGCGCAAATTAAAACAAGAAGAAAGGATTTCATTTTTAAATGAATAGATCAAGCTTGAACTGTAACAATTTAAGTAAAAGTAAGTAAAAAATGTTTTTTTGTTAATATTTTATCAAGTTCCTGAATAAATTTTCTTTTTATACATGTTTTTTCCTTTTACACAATTTTAAAACAAAGGCTAAACATTTTCTGAGAGTAGCACCCCCATTAATTTTAGCTACGAGCCGTCACTGGTGCTGAGAGTGGTTTGGAAGGAGAACAAGGTACCTGAAGACTGAATAAAGGGAGTTATAATATCTATTTTCAAGAAATGAGACAGGAAGAGGGGTACAAATTAAAGGGGAATAACACGGATGCACCACTTTACAACACCATATTAGAAAATACTTACAAAGAGAATGAGAAATAAAATGAAAGGAATGAGAAGCACGGATTTAGGGAACAAAGGCCTACAATAGACTTAATCTTTGTCATACGACAGTTGATGGATAAAAGGTAAGAATATGGGAAAGAGTTGGTAATGGTATTTATATATGTGGAGAAGGCACACGATAGTGTGGATATAAATAAAGTTTGGAAAGTGATGAAGGAGGAAGAAATAGAAAGAGAAGTTGTAATGAGAATGAAAAGCATGTATGAGAACAACAGGAGTTGTGTTAAGATGGAGAGTGTAAGGATGGAGTGGTTCCAAATAAAAATGGAGTGAAGCAGGGAAGGGCCCTTTCGCCATTACTATTTGTAATGATAATGGAAATGGTTATGAATAATGTGGCAGCTAAACTCGAGGAAGAAAGAATGAAAGCCATGCTGTTTGTTGATGACTTGATGCTAAGGGAGGAGAAGGAAGAGGAAGTATTGGGACAACTACAAGTAAATAGAATGAGGAAGTGAAAGAGTGTGGAATGAAATTTAGCATGGCAAAGTGAGAAATGATGGTAATGACAAGGAAGAGGGTAAGGGCCTAATAAGCTTATAGGGTTGGATGGAGTAGAGATGGGAAAATTACAGAACACAAAATATCTTGGATGCGTGATTGAGGAGAAAAGTGGAAGCAGAAGGATTTAATTATAAGAGACAGCAGGCAGAGATTTGTTCGATTGTTACGTAAGAGACCTGCTATGGAGAAGGGAAGTCTCCTTGAAGTTTAAGGAAGTGTTGTACAGGGCGTACATTTAGCCATTGTCACATATGCAGCGGAAACATGGATATTTAATGTAAGAGAAACTAGTAAAGAGGAGGATATGGGAAAGAAGTTTTTGAGAAGCATGTTAGCTGTCACGAGGAAAGTTAAGATTAAGAATGAAGTTATCCGGGGAAGAGTTGGGGTACAGAGAGTATATGAGTTAGTAGAAGAACAAGACTGAGATGGTATGGGCATGTAATGAGGATGGAAAAAGAAAGGATGTCAAATAAAATTTTGGAAATGAAATATGTGGGGAAAAGACCGCAAGGGAGGCCAAGAAAGAGATGGGAGGAGCCGATAACAGAAAGTGTTCAAGTGAGAAGAGAAGAATGAAAGAAATTAAATTAAGAAGAGTAGTGGAAGAAAAGAGGAAGATGGAGGCATTTTACTAAACTGACCCGACAACAGGCTGGAAAGAGTTGATGATGATTTTTCAAAATTAATATATAAATTAGGTTGCACAGCCATCTAGGACCGTAGTAGATTTCCCCGACCATCAATGCCTCACGGTGTGTTCTTGCCACAACTTTAGGTTTCCGAATTACGGTGCCCTAAATTTGATTTATTGGTACGCCAAGAGACAGAAAATGTTATATTTTTTTAGAATTTGTTTGAAATCCAAGATCTAAATTTAAGGTTTTAGTAGATGCTACCAACTAAAAATTCCCTACCGTATGCTCGTGTAGCAACTTAAAGTATTCAAATGTGGTCACATAAAATCTTGACGAGTCGCTCGTCAAGCGTCACCTTAAGATTTTATAGTTAGGTTCACGTTAACTTTTGGGACCATTAATGACGAGTACATTGTGACGAGTAGACCTAAAGCTGGGTGTTAGTTAAGACTATGCAACCACCACTAACTTTTAAACATATTTTTAGAACTTTATGTTTTTTATTATTACTAAACTGAACCAGTCTACAATTTACGTTAGGCCACTTAATTTATTTATTTTTAATTTTCAAAACACACCTTTTTGTGACTACAAAATACTTGGGGAAGTAGGAACGGAGGTGTTAAAAAATAGATTATGTTTGAAAACACATGCTAAAAAAGGATTATTATACGAAAGAGGTTTACAACCAAGGTGTTCCTAAACGTCAATCATATTTATTTTCAGAATTTTATTTGCTAACACTTTTTTAGTGGGAACATTTTTTTGTAGTACACTCAAATATTTTAAGAAAAGCTTAATTAAATAATAGTACATTTTTTAATTAATAGTATTATTATTATTATTATTCAGAATAAAACCTGCCACACTCACTTTCACTCGACAGATGGAACTTAGTGGTAGTTATTTTCTGCCACGGGTGTAACTGTGACGGCGACGCGATCGCAAGAATTTTGTAAAGTGCAGAAAGAACTGTTTGTAACAGGCGACTCGAGCACAACTTCTATTTAAATTAAATAAATATTCCACCTACCATCTATCGGTAAATTAGGTATGTATGTATTGCCCTCTTTATGGGAAACCTTAAACTAAGGTTTTTATCTGGCTATAAAGTTCATATGTTGTGACCCTGCGCATTGCCTTTTTTACACTAGAACGAACGTCTGTGTTTGTGTAAAAGTTCTTGCCTCTTACTTTAAATATTGAACGAAGTTGCCTCTCCCATCCAGAGACTGCGCTAGTGTCGAAAATACCTGTCACAATTCAAAGTGAAGGTGGGGTGTAGTAAAAACTATGCTGTCTACCTGTCGGTTGTCGACCGACAGTCCTGATTTCATTTCAGTTTCTCGAGTATACTTTCCTCGAAAGGAAGTGTTTATTTAATTTCACGACACCGCGATGTCCCTGTTCTAGTTTGTTTTGAAATGTTTGCAATACGGCCGGGAGTTTCAAAGTGGTAGTGCTTCCAAGTAATATACAGTTGTGTAGTTTTATCTTTTAAAAAAAGTAATGCTCATTTTATTTTAGTGTGTGCTCAATTAAAATGGTGTGTAGTGTTTTTTTAAAGAGAAATACTTCTATGGTTGGTGTTTGATAAAATGCGGTAATATCTTGAAAGATTTGCAAGAAACCAAGGATTAAATTAACCGTATTCATTGTTTCTAAGGTAAGTTTAATATTTTTATTTAACACATTTTTTCTAATTAGTTTGAAAAAAGCTGGCTTTCAAAATTTAAACTTGTGTTTTGCGAGGTTATCAGAAGTTTGCCGCTCTGAGGTATTTTAATTGGAAGAGCGATATTTATCTGTAATAAAATAAAATGTTGGTTCTTACAAGATGAAAAATACCGATGGCGTGAATATATATAAGCCAACTTAAAGAGGCATCCATTAATTTTTTGTTTTGTAAAATATTAGATAATAATTTTAATCTAATCTGTATGGCTTTTTTTTTAAATGCTCTTGTAAAAAGGTTTAAGAAAAATAGCTATTTACGCTTAACCAATTCGAAAGTAAAAACAAGGAACAATTAGAAATAGAAAACAGTATGAGGTGAAATGTGTAAAAATGCGTATCCGGCCCACCTCTTTCCACCTCTTTGCACTACCTCCTCACCTTCAAAATTCAACTATATGTCATCGATGTTTTAACATTATAAGCACTGGCGGCTTGTGTATAGGCACTGCGGAACAGCAGCACCTCCTATTTCCACTTGATAGTATCGATAACATTTAATATAATGAGTATTTTTTTCTCTAATTCTTTCTTTATTTTTGTAGTATAGTATATATTCCTTAAGCTTAATGTCAGTACTTCGGTAGCCATCCCCCAGTATATGAAAAAAATACAAAAATCTTTGTATGGAACTGTGCGCTTCACAGTGCCAGCGACGTGGTGTTTGACTTGTGCGCATGCGCACATAGGCGGGGAGTGGGGAGGAAGGCGGGACTGCCAGGTAGATAGAGCACTGTTGCTCTCGCAGTGCCGACTCTGGCGTGATTGTGGAAGGAGGATTTTTTTTTACTCGCTGTGTGTTGTGCTTAAAAACCATGTACCATATTCTTGAATATGATAAAGTGTAGAAGAGTGTATAGTTAGATTCTTATTCAGCTTCAAGCTATTTTATTTGATTAATTTTTTTTTTTAAGATTCTTTTATTTAACAGAAAGACTAAATGTGCTTGCAGTACTTTCAATGGAGAGAAATTTCCTCGATTGTCATTCATAGATCAAGGAGAAATTTATTGATCTTTTTGCGCAAACTAAAACAGGAAGAATGGATTTAATTTTTAAATTAATGTATCAAGTTTGAACTATAACAATTTAAGATAAAGTAAAAAAGCTTTTTTTTGTTAAGATTTTATCAAGTTCCTGAATAAATTTTCTTTTTATACATATGTTTTTTCCCATTTTTCACAATTTTAAAACAAAGGTTAAAAAAAATTGAAGCAGCCCCTCCACTAATTTTAGCTAAGAGCCGCCACTGATTAAAAGTGAATTTATTTTTTCGGTGTCAAACTTTGCTTTAAACTAATTCATTTGATGTTCACATATGAACATTCAACCATTCTAGCACATACCTCTATACTCACCCAAACTGAGGACAAGAAATTCCCTCAAAGAAAAACATAGATTATGTGGTAGATCTAGAATGGAACAAAGGTCTCTTAAAGGTAAGAGTGTAGGGAACGCGAGTATAGGAAAGTGATTATGCAGTTTTTATAGAAAACTTTTTTGGGTTAAAAGAAATTAAAATGACTTTCCAATAAAACATTAAGAGCTTAAATTTATTCACATGCTATAGTCGCAATAGTAAGCGAGAATATTTGTCAAGGGTGTCATTTCTCTTCATTAAAAAAATCAAATTTATTGTCTTTTGCTCATGACATTTATGAAATAACTGCATCGGTGAGCACGTGGACTAAATGTCAAACACCTTTAGTCTTGTTTTCTGTTAATAAATTTGTAGATATGCCGGACAAGTAGTAAGATGCAGTAGAAAAAAAGTTGTGAAACGTTACAACCCCTTTATCCCCCCTCCCAACCATTGAACATAGTAACCCCATTCTCCTGGCCCCTTCTTCCTTTAACCCATCAGTCTGTACCACCTGCATCCTACCTCAGCATAAAACACCCTCTAAAAAGCCTGTGAACACAAAGGAACCCTTCCTTCCACTATGCGGTGAATCGGAACAGTTTCTTGGAACTAAGAAACAATTTTACCAGTTAATGCTTTTTTTTACTAACCCCCCACCCACTCCCTCACCCCCACTCCCCCACCACATACAACACACACACACACACATTCCAAGATCACTCCAGCTCTCACTTCTGATCGGTCTTATTTGATCAGTTTGAATTGAATTGAGGTTTTGCCCACACATGGTCAGTCCAATTCTCGGTTCAGATTGATCCGGTCTGAACTGATCAGTCTGAAGCGTTGCATACACAATATGTCAGTCTGAAGTAGAGATATGGTTGATGCTGGACGTTGTTTTGTGTTTCGCTTTAATATGGGAAAAACTTTGTTTTCTGCAGTTGCACACGTGTATTGTTAGAAAGTGGAGATAAAAAAGCAAATTGAAAAGAGCATGTGGGATGAAAGATTGGCAACTAAGGCGAAGACAGAATTCTTATATTAATATCTTGCAAGAGTCAGGAAGCCAATGAATATTCACAAGCACGAATGCACAATACAGAAATGCGTTTAAACAATTAAATGTATTAATTCTCACTTAAAACGTGTAACAAAATCAACACAGTAGATCTACACACATCGATCATTGCTCCATGACATTTAGTGACGGATGATTTGGACTGACCTCCCACCCGCACTCCATACACACTGAGATCTCTAGTCCTAATCCAGTTTGGTGGAAAATCATCAGTCCATCACTTTTGACTGATCATTCTACCGTCCTTCCATACACATGGCAATTTGTACTGATCATTATACCATACTTACATACACACGGCAATTTGTACTGATCATTATACCATACTTGCATACATACGGCAATTTGTACTGATCATTATACCATACTTGCATACATACGGCAATTTGTACTGATCATTATACCATACTTGCATACATACGGCAATTTGTACTGATCATTATACCATACTTGCATACATACGGCAATTTGTACTGATCATTATACCATACTTGCATACATACGGCAATTTGTACTGATCATTATACCATACTTGCATACATACGGCAATTTGTACTGATCATTATACCATACTTGCATACATACGGCAATTTGTACTGATCATTATACCATACTTGCATACATACGGCAATTTGTACTGATCATTATACCATACTTGCATACATACGGCAATTTGTACTGATCATTATACCATACTTGCATACATACGGCAATTTGTACTGATCATTATACCATACTTGCATACATACGGCAATTTGTACTGATCATTATACCATACTTGCATACATACGGCAATTTGTACTGATCATTATACCATACTTGCATACATACGGCAATTTGTACTGATCATTATACCATACTTGCATACATACGGCAATTTGTACTGATCATTATACCATACTTGCATACATACGGCAATTTGTACTGATCATTATACCATACTTGCATACATACGGCAGTTCGGACTGATCATTATACCATACTTGCATACACACGGCAATTTGTACTGATCATTATACCATACTTGCATACACACGGCAGTTCGGACTGATCATTATACCATACTTACATACATACGGCAATTTGTACTGATCATTATACCATACTTGCATACACACGGCAATTTGTACTGATCATTATACCATACTTGCATACACACGGCAATTTTGACGTCACACTCTACAATACATACGGCAGTTCGAACTGATCGTTCTACCGTCCTTGCGTACATACGGCAATTCTGACTTACGGTGTATGGCGCCCTTTACGGAATTCAATATTATGTATCCTTCGATATATTCATAATTATTCATACACTATGCCAGATTGCCATTTTTTGAAACGATTTTTTTTTGTAGGCCTGACATAAATTTCCACGAAACAAGGCTGAAAACAATTACTGTGAATGCACGCCGTATTTTCTGAAGTAGCTACCTATCTGGTTATTTCGTGATAGCTACCGTCATTATTTCATTACGAGTTTCTCTATTGACTGAATTGTGCGCTGTTTCTTTCCGAAAATCGTGTCTTTTAACCCCATCATCGTAAATTATTGTAAGCCGCTTAGTTACTGAAGTAGTCTTTTCTTAAGTTCTTGAATTGCGAGTCAATCTAATGATTCACGCACTATTTTGATCATAAACCCTTCGAGATATTACTTTTTAAGTGGGTAGACCCCTCGAGAGAAACCGCTCGAGTTCAATTCACGTGGTTTGGGTTTCGAATAGTTGGGGAGTGCCAAATGAGAAACTCAAGGGGTGGAAACACTCGCGATGACAACAAATTATTCAGGAATACGCCTCCTTGATATTTCTTACCATGCGGACCCCTGCGTTGAAGGCGGTGGCCTTGCGTTGTAGGACCAAGTGGGCGAGGCATTCATATCCATTTTATTTCTACCACGTCCTACAACCCTTCCGGGATTTCGGCATATTTATACTATTAGGTAAAGGATGAGGATGGTAGAATTTTTATTAAATGTACACACATTTGCATGAAGTGAAAGTGGGAAATCATTTATGAAAGACTACCCTCACTATAGCCGCCCGTGGTTTGAACCCCACGTTTCTGACTTCAGAAAACCAGTCTAGATGAACTTGATATTTAGAACTGGGGTTTTTCCCATCCCCAGCCTTTGTGCTAAGCGTACGAACTAAATAATCTTACCTGTGGCATGGAACCCAGGGTATGTACAGTAGCCCCATGGCTTCTTTGGTGCTGACTGACAGCTCACAGCTGACTTCTGACAGTCAACATTTAGGTATATACCTAAATGTTGACCGTCAGAAGTGATAGCTGCTAAACACATGTTTTTGCAGATCATATGGTTCGGCGTAGGGATACATAATTTCGTCTGGTAACTTTTCAAAGCCGTCAGCTGTCAGTTGTGAGCTGTTGGTCAGCACCAAAGAAGCCATGGGGCTACTGTAATGCGGCGGTTCCCTTCCCACTCAGCCACGATACGTCACACGTGCGAGTATGTGTGTGTGACATCCTTCCACACGGTATGGCCCACACTCGGCTCGTATAGGTGTTGCGGTAACGGTGCAAAGGACCCTCCGGGCCATGATGTCCTGACCCCCAGTTAGAGGAACCCCGCTATCTGACCCACTTCCACCTCCCTGGCTCATCTGCTGCCATACTCTATCCAACATTTACTGAACCTGTTTCGACAGACGAGTAAAACTCGCCTCTCGGGTGTTTTCCGTAACTATTATTCCATTCTCTTCTGTCCTTCCCCCCACTCAAATGTGGATACAGGTCCTCCAATTTCCGCTTTCTTAATCTATGCTCCATTAGTGCAAGCATACGGATATATTGGGGCAATAAAAATAAACTTTAAATGATGGAAATGACTGGTGATAAATATGTATACATCTTTAAAAGCAGGCTACATTTCAATAAAAACAAGATTGAATTGCGTTTTAGTTATTGCTAAATTGACGTTTTCCTACCACAATATTTGGTGGAATATTTAATGAGTATTTCTGCTAGTATTTCCAAGTTCTCTAAAGGATTTTTAACGTTGGTTCTAAACAACAGCAACTTTTAAAAGGCGCCAAACTGGTTATTTGGAGATCAGGTAACACTGCACAAGAAGGCAGGCTCGAGCAAATTATGTTGACGATGCCCATTCCATGAGATGCGTGGCTAAGGGGAACGACTCTAAGTTCTGGGCTCCTTGCTCGACTCCAGCAAGGGCCTGTCCTGTACCTATTACCCAGATACTCGCGGCACTAAAGGTGCGACTCCAGTCACAGTCTTGACGCATGCGCAATTTGAGTTTGATCTGTGACACGAGACGATGACGTCAGTAATACCACCATAAAACTTCATTATTTCTCCTTGTAAAACACACCGTTTTATATGGCACTACGCGCGCTCAGTCCTTTCCTTTTTTTTTTACAACCAAGACATCGAGTTTGCCCCGCCATTGAGGAACGTAGAAAGAGGAGGGAGGGCCTTGGTACTCGGTGGACCAGGTTGATGTAACTTTTACGGCCATTAACTTATTCACTCGACCATAACACCAACTTATATCGATGGATGGCAACATTTTATAAGTTATATAATAAAACCTTAGAGCCTTTCATATATAACGTTAACGGCAGCTAGACTGTCGATGATGGCAAGATCGAGGTTCGAATCTTGGTCGGGTGTACTGAAGATGGTTTTTCCAAATATTATTTTCCATTCTCCCTCAACTCAAATATGGGTACATTTCCTTTAGACATGGCCTACCACATTCCTAAAACCATTGGTGTAATTAGTACATAAGCGTATAACCTGAACTGGAAATAATACACAGTACTAAGAAAACGAACCTAATTATGGACGATTTGTTTGAAAGGCAAATAAAAAAAACTTATTCCACCAAAATCCATTCATGTTGATCGAAACAAGAGTCACTATGAAATAATAAAATAGCCCTACGCGTCAGTTAGTAGGTAGTGAGTCTGTATATTGAACTAGGTGTCTTGAGTTCGAGTTGTGAAACAGAGGGAAAATGTGTCATTGGGTAAATTTGCACCTATGGTCACAAGGTTGCCAGGCTCGCAGTATGCTAGAGTGTTAGTGATGGAGAGATCGGGGCTTGAACCTGGCCGGGGACAAGATTGGCTTTCCATTTTACAACCTTTCTATACCCCAAACATTATTATTACTACACAGAGTAATACAGAATTTAAAAACTATCATTGGTGAAATTGGGCCTTCACCTTTCAAAGGGTTGAACTGGATGTAGGGAGAAGTTGGTTTTTAAGGGCCGGTCTTATGACTACCGGGTACATATTGCTATTGGGAGGTTAAAAGTCATCTACCAGATAAAAGTTATCAGCCACTTTAATGTTTTACGCGTCTTATGAACTGAATTTATCTGCCAGATAGCTATCTTTAGGGTAAATATATTTTTATTCAGTACACGCAAGGTTGGCACGGTTTTTACTGGTGCGCGCATGCGTATACGCCCTGCGGATATCGCTACAACATAGAGAGTGGTGAGAACGCTCAACACTTGTTAAATAATGGCGGCTAAACGAGTGCGAGTAAACAGATGGCGTCACGTGGACGCAGAAGCTAAGTTGCCTTGCAAGTACTAATTTCGGTGTCTGCCAAAATGTAGTTAATAGCTGGGTACAACGTTTACAACATTTCATTTATTGTACTCACAATTTTGACAATTTGTTCTTATAGAAATATAACTCTACAAATAGCTTGTGAGTTTATATAAAAGTGTGAATGAAATGTTCTAACGTTATATACAGCTAGAGCTTAGATCCTGGGCCTGTGCCTACTAAACACGTGACCCAAGATAAACCGATTCTGATAGGCAAAACCTCGTTAAAAACAACTCGTCACTATGGCAACAACCATTTTAACTTTCAGATAAAAGTTATCAGGTACTTAAACCTCCCGATAAAAATGTGATGGATAAATACATTTTATCTGGAAGATAAATGCTATCTGGCAGTCAAAAGACGCACTTTTAACTTATCCACCAGATAGAAATATTTATCTACCAGATTAATATAGATCCAGGAGTCATAAGACCCTAAGTAAGATAATAAATAAAAAATAATAATTTAAATTTCCCTAATACTTTTTTTTAGTATTATATATGGTAGTTTAGTGTAGGATAAAGGAACGAAGATTTATTAGAATCGGGGATCGCGCTGGCACTTATTATCCGTAGGCACGTTTACCGCGGAAAAGCCGCTCCCGGCTACTTCCTGTTCACGCTACAAATGCTCTGCGTGGTTACGTGCGCACACATGATAGACGAGTTAAAAGCTCGAGAAGTGGTCGAGTGAAGCATCTCGCGGGGAAAGGAAAGTCCTCCAGAAGGAGAAAGTGAATGTGTACGTGACATATGACTAAGCGGAAAGCTAACAAGAATTTTATATCGCTAAGAACAATGCTGTAATGCCCGAATTATGGGACATTTGACGCTAGTCGATAAATAATCACTCTACACTAAGTTATCTACCACTATATCCTTCCTAGTAAATGGCGAACGGCTCTTGCCTACCGAGTCACTGAGACGTGTTGCAGACTTTAAGAAATCTCGCGTTATTTAAGAAGTGGTTTATTATTTCAAAATATAGTTCACGCGAAAATGGAGGTAAGAGGTATCACTATAGGATAGGTTTAATTTTCATCGACGTATCCCACAAAATGTAGCAGTTCTGAGGAACATAGATCCAGCCTTACTCAAACAAAGACATGTGTTTACAGGATCACATAAGAACATTCTAAGATTTTTTAAGATTATTTTAGTAATTTTGAAGCTTCATAACTGCCATTTCCAAAATAAATACTAAGGTGGGAGTATAGATTTCTATAAGTAGGTGGCATCCTTAACCTAATATGATTGAGCAAATATAAATCTCTATTATGACCTTGGATAGCGGACATGCTCCTGGCAAATATGGTCGACACGGGAGTCTCGTGGAAGACACCTAATGAAGTGGTTGTAATTTAATAATGATTACTTCACATCCGGTACCCGGAGGATGTTTGCCAACCTGAGTTTAGGTAGAGGAAGGGGAAGGGGTTGTCCCAGTAACACGCTGTGAAGTACCAAATAAATGACTCCACGACTCTGGGTTTCCAAGACAAACAGTCGAGATGAGGAAACCCTTGTCCCACTCCCAAGTGGTAGGTAATCTGCCATTGTTTACCTGAAGTAATAGGTGAGGTAACGCGTCTTCTAACTGCCAGATTAGTCGGATTTGTTTACATCGCGTCCTAGATTCCCAGCCGTCTATTTTAGGGCCGTCGACATTGTTTATAATAATAATAATAATAATAATAATAATAATAATAATACTGGCCTCTCCCCTCAGTCTCCTCTATAAATGTTTGAAAATTGCATGTCCTTAAAAGCTTCTTTTTTTTTTAGAGGTCCTCACGAATTTCCTCCTATTTTTGAAAATTAGATTACTTTTATGAGCTAGTTGGAGTAATCACCCCAAGAAATTTTTAGAAACTTGGATACTTCTGGAAGCTATTTAGATTGCTTCTCGCCTGAATTCTAGGAGCTATTTGAAATGGTCTTCCCCCGACAATATTTTAATTAATCTTCTTAGAAGCTATTTGGAATGGCCCTCTTCTAACATTTTTTTGAAAATTATATGTATCTTGAAGCTATTTGAAGTAGGCCCTAGACTTCCACCAACAAATATTTTAAAATTGAATACTTTCATAAACGATTTTAAGTAAATAGTCCTCTCTTGAAAATTCTTCAAAATTGCATGCACCTAGAAGCTATTTGAAGTGGTCCTTCCCTAGATGGCCTTATAAACTATTTAGTATTTGAACTTTTATTTAAGGTCATATTTCAGCTTCATATTCGGTAATACCAGAGGATTTGAAATAGGCTTATTCCAGAGGTTTGGGGATAATTATTTCCAGGGGGCGATGACCTCCCTCCAGTTCCATCACCACTGACCCTCTAACTATGCAACTTAAGGGCCCGGTCAATGGTCGTTGGAAGTGAAGAGTCGCTTCAGCGCCAGCCCCCAATCGACGGCAGCTGAAGAAAGCAATTGA